>CAKAJI010001025.1:245398-319449 GCA_916610255.1 Lasioglossum lativentre
GTGTATCATTGAAAATACCTTATAATATAACGTAATATGCAGTGTATCATTTGAAAATACCTTCTAATATATCGTAGTTTATCATTGAAAATACCTTATAATATAACGTAATATGCAGTGTATCATTGAAAATACCTTATAACATATCCTAATATGCAGTGTATCATAGAAAATACCTTATAATATAACGTAATATGCAGTGTATCATTGAAAATACCTGATAATATAAAGTAACATGCAGTGTATCATTGAAAATACCTATAATATAAAAGTAATATGTAGTGTATCATTGAAAATACCTTATAATATAGAGTAATATGCAGTGTATCATTGAAAATACCTTATAATATAGCGTAATATGCAGTGATCATTGAAAATACCTTATAATATAACGTAATATGCAGTGTATCATTGACAATACCTTATAATATAACGTAATATGCAGTGTATCATAGAAAATACCATGTAATATAACGTAATATACAGTGTATCATTGAAAATACCTTATAATATAACGTAATATGCAGTGTATCAATGAAAATACCTTATAATATAACGTAATATGCAGTGTATCATAGAAAATACTATGTAATATAACGTAATAAACAGTGTATCATTGAAAATACCTTCTAATATATCGTAGTTTATCATTGAAAATACCTTATAATATAACGTAATATGCAGTGTATCATTGAAAATACCTTGTAATATAACGTAATATGCAGTGTATCATTGAAAATACCTTATAATATAACGTAATATGCAGTGTATCAATGAAAATACCTTATAATATAACGTAATATACAGTGTATCATTGAAAATACCTTATAATATAACGTAATATGCAGTGTATCATTGAAAATACCTTCTAATATATCGTAGTTTATCATTGAAAATACCTTATAATATAACGTAATATGCAGTGTATCATTGAAAATACCTTGTAATATAACGTAATATGCAGTGTATCATTGAAAATACCTTATAGTATAACGTAATATGCAGTGTATCATAGAAAATACCATGTAATATAACGTAATATACAGTGTATCATTGAAAATACCTTATAATATAACGTAATATGCAGTGTATCATTGAAAATACCTTCTAATATATCGTAGTTTATCATTGAAAATACCTTATAATATAACGTAATATGCAGTGTATCATTGAAAATACCTTGTAATATAACGTAATATGCAGTGTATCATTGAAAATACCTTATAATATAACGTAATATGCAGTGTATCATTGAAAATACCTTATAATATAACGTCATATGCAGTGTATCATAGAAAATACCTTATAATATAACGTAATATGCAGTGTATCATTGAAAATACCTTATAATATAACGTAATATGCAGTGTATCATTGAAAAATACCTTATAATATAACGTAATATGCAGTGTATCATTGAAAATACCTTATAATATAACGTAATATGCAGTGTATCATTGAAAATACCTTATAATATAACGTAATATGCAGTGTATCATAGAAAATACCATGTAATATAACGTAATATACAGTGTATCATTGAAAATACCTTATAATATAACGTAATATGCAGTGTATCATTGAAAATACCTTCTAATATATCGTAGTTTATCATTGAAAATACCTTATAATATAACATAATATGCAGTGTATCATAGAAAATACCTTCTAATATATCGTAGTTTATCATTGAAAATACCTTATAATATAACGTAATATGCAGTGTATCATTGAAAATACCTTATAATATAACGTAATATGCAGTATATCATAGAAAATACCATGTAATATAACGTAATATGCAGTGTATCATTGAAAATACCTTCTAATATATCGTAGTTTATCATTGAAAATACCTTATAATATAACATAATATGCAGTGTATCATAGAAAATACCTTCTAATATATCGTAGTTTATCATTGAAAATACCTTATAATATAACGTAATATGCAGTGTATCATTGAAAATTACGTTATAATATAACGTAATATGCAGTATATCATAGAAAATACCATGTAATATAACGTAATATACAGTGTATCATTGAAAATACCTTATAATATAACGTAATATGCAGTGTATCATTGAAAATACCTTCTAATATATCGTTGTTTATCATTGAAAATACCTTATAATATAACGTAATATGCAGTGTATCATTGAAAATACCTTATAACATATCCTAATATGCAGTGTATCATAGAAAATACCTTATAATATAACGTAATATGCAGTGTATCATTGAAAATACCTTATAATATAAAGTAACATGCAGTGTATCATTGACAATACCTTAAATATAACGTAATATGCAGTGTATCATAGAAAATACCATGTAATATAACGTAATATACAGTGTATCATTGAAAATACCTTATAATATAACGTATTATGCAGTGTATCAATGAAAATACCTTATAATATAACGTAATATGCAGTGTATCATAGAAAATACCTTATAATATAACGTAATAAACAGTGTATCATTGAAAATGCCTTATAATATAACGTAATATGCAGTTATCATTGAAAATACCTTCTAATATATCGTAGTTTATCATTGAAAATAGCCTTATAATATAACATAATATGCAGTGTATCATAGAAAATACCTTCTAATATATCGTAGTTTATCATTGAAAATACCTTATAATATAACGTAATATGCAGTGTATCATTGAAAAATACCTTATAATATAACGTAATATGCAGTATATCATAGAAAATACCATGTAATATAACGTAATATACAGTGTATCATTGAAAATACCTTATAATATAACGTAATATGCAGTGTATCATTTGAAAATACCTTCTAATATATCGTTGTTTATCATTGAAAATACCTTATAATATAACGTAATATGCAGTGTATCATTGAAAATACCTTCTAATATATCGTAGTTTATCATTGAAAATACCTTATAATATAACGTAATATGCAGTGTATCATTGAAAATACCTTATAACATATCCTAATATGCAGTGTATCATAGAAAATACCTTATAATATAACGTAATATGCAGTGTATCATGAAAATACCTTATAATATAACGTAACATGCAGTGTATCATTGAAAATACCTTATAATATAACGTAATATGTAGTGTATCATTGAAAATACCTTATAATATAGCGTAATATGCAGTGTATCATTGAAAATACCTTATAATATAGCGTAATATGCAGTGTATCATTGAAAATACCTTATAATATAACGTAATATGCAGTGTATCATTGAAAATACCTTATAATATGACGTAATATGCAGTGTATCATTGAAAATACCTTATAATATAACGTAATATGCAGTGTATCATTGAAAATACCTTTTAATATAACGTAACATACAGTGTTTCATTGCAAATAACCTTATAATATAACGTAATATGCAGTGTATCATTGAAAATACCTTATAATATATCGTAATATGTAGTTTATCATTGGAAATACCTTATAATATAACGTAATATGCAGTGTATCATTGGCAATACCATCTAATATGACGTAATATGCAGTGTATCATTGAAAATACCTTATACTACAACGTAATATACAGTATATCATTGAAAATACCTTATAATATATCGTAATATGTAGTTTATCATTGTAAATACCTTATAACATAACGTAATTTGCATTCTATCATTGGAAATAACTTATAATATGACGTAATATGTAGTGTATCATTGGAATTCCTTATATTATATCGTAATTTGTAGTTTATCATTGAAGATACCTTATAATATATCGTAATTTGTAGTTTATCATTGAAAATACCTTATAATATATCGTAATTTGTAGTGTATCATTGAAAATACCTTATAATATAACGTAATATGCAGTGTATCATTGAAAACACCTTATAATAAAACGTAATATGCAGTGTATCATTGAAAATGCCTTATAATATAACGAAATATGCAGTGTATCATTGAAAATACCTTATAATATATCGTAGTTTATCATTGAAAATACCTTATAATATAACGTAATTTGCATTGTATCATTGGAAATAACTTATAATATGACGTAATATGTAGTGTATCATTGAAAATACCTTATATTATATCGTAGTTTATCATTGAAAATTCCTTATAATATAACGTAATATGCAGTGTTTCATTGCAAATAACCTTATAATATAACGTAATATGCAGTGTATCATTGAAAATTCCTTATAATATAACGTAATATACAGTGCATCATTGAAAATACCTTTTAATATAACGTAACATACAGTGTTTCATTGCAAATAACCTTATAATATAACGTAATATGCAGTGTATCATTGAAAATACCTTATAATATATCGTAATATGTAGTTTATCATTGGAAATACCTTATAATATAACGTAATATGCAGTGTATCATTGGCAATACCATCTAATATGACGTAATATGCAGTGTATCATAGCAAATACCATGTAATATAACGTAATATACAGTGTATCATTGAAAATACCTTATAATATAACGTAATATGCAGTGTATCATTGAAAATACCTTCTAATATATCGTAGTTTATCATTGAAAATACCTTATAATATAACGTAATATGCAGTGTATCATTGAAAATACCTTATAATATAACGTAATATGCAGTGTATCATTGAAAATACCTTCTAATATATCGTTGTTTATCATTGAAAATACCTTATAATATAACGTAATATGCAGTGTATCATTGAAAATACCTTCTAATATATCGTAGTTTATCATTGAAAATACCTTATAATATAACGTAATATGCAGTGTATCATTGAAAATACCTTATAACATATCCTAATATACAGTGTATCATAGAAAACACCTTATAATATAACGTAATATGCAGTGTATCATTGAAAATACCTTATAATATAACGTAATATGCAGTGTATCATAGAAAATACCATGTAATATAACGTAATATACAGTGTATCATTGAAAATACCTTATAATATAACGTAATATGCAGTGTATCATTGAAAATACCTTCTAATATATCGTAATATGCAGTATATCAATGAAAATACCTTATAATATAGCGTAATATCCAGTGTATCATTGAAAATACCTTATAATATAACGTAATATGCAGTGTATCATTGAAAATACCTTGTAATATAACGTAATATGCAGTGTATCATTGAAAATACCTTATAATATAACGTAATATGCAGTGTATCATTGAAAATACCTTATAATATAACGTAATATGCAGTGTATCATAGAAAATACCATGTAATATAACGTAATATACAGTGTATCGTTGAAAATACCTTATAATATAACGTAATATGCAGTGTATCATTGAAAATACCTTCTAATATATCGTTGTTTATCATTGAAAATACCTTATAATATAACGTAATATGCAGTGTATCATTGAAAATACCTTCTAATATATCGTAGTTTATCATTGAAAATACCTTATAATATAACGTAATATGCAGTGTATCATTGAAAATACCTTATAACATATCCTAATATGCAGTGTATCATAGAAAATACCTTATAATATAACGTAATATGCAGTGTATCATTTAAAATACCTTATAATATAAAGTAACATGCAGTGTATCATTGAAAATACCTTATAATATAACGTAATATGTAGTGTATCATTGAAAATACTTTATAATATGGCGTAATATGCAGTGTATCATTGAAAATACCTTATAATATAACGTAATATGCAGTGTATCATTGAAAATACCTTATAATATAACATAATATGCAGTGTATCATTGAAAATACCTTATAATATAACGTAATATGCAGTGTATCATAGAAAATACCATGTAATATAATGTAATATACAGTGTATCATTGAAAATACCTTATAATATAACGTAATATGCAGTGTATCAATGAAAATACCTTCTAATATATCGTAGTTTATCATTGAAAACACCTTATAATATAACGTAATATGCAGTGTATCATTGAAAATACCTTATAATATAACGTAATATGCAGTGTATCATTGAAAATACCTTATAATATAACGTAATATGCAGTGTATCATAGAAAATACCATATAATATAACGTAATATACAGTGTATCATTGAAAATACCTTATAATATAACGTAATATGCAGTGTATCATTGAAAATACCTTCTAATATATCGTAGTTTATCATTGAAAATACCTTATATTATAACGTAATATGCAGTGTATCATTGAAAATACCTTGTAATATAACGTAATATGCAGTGTATCATTGAAAATACCTTATAATATAACGTAATATGCAGTGTATCATTGAAAATACCTTATAATATAACGTAATATGCAGTGTATCATAGAAAATACCATGTAATATAACGTAATATACAGTGTATCATTGAAAATACCTTATAATATAACGTAATATGCAGTGTATCATTGAAAATACCTTCTAATATATCGTAGTTTATCATTGAAAATACCTTATAATATAACGTAATATGCAGTGTATCATTGAAAATACCTTATAATATAACGTGATATGCAGTGTATCATTGAAAATACCATGTAATATACAGTGTATCATTGAAAATACCTTATAATATAACGTAATATGCAGTGTATCATTGAAAATACCTTATAATATAACGTAATATGCAGTGTATCATAGAAAATACCATGTAATATATCGTAGTTAATCATTGAGAATTCCTTATAATATAACGTAATATGCAGTGTTTCATTGCAAATAACCTTATAATATAACGTAATATGCAGTGTATCATTGAAAATTCCTTATAATATGACGTAATATGCAGTGTATCATTGAAAATACCTTATAATATAACGTAATATGCAGTGTATCATTGAAAATACCTTATAATATGACGTAATATGCAGTGTATCATTGAAAATACCTTATAATATAACGTAATATGCAGTGTATCATTGAAAATACCTTTTAATATAACGTAACATACAGTGTTTCATTGCAAATAACCTTATAATATAACGTAATATGCAGTGTATCATTGAAAATACCTTATAATATATCGTAATATGTAGTTTATCATTGGAAATACCTTATAATATAACGTAATATGCAGTGTATCATTGGCAATACCATCTAATATGACGTAATATGCAGTGTATCATTGAAAATACCTTATACTACAACGTAATATACAGTATATCATTGAAAATACCTTATAATATATCGTAATATGTAGTTTATCATTGTAAATACCTTATAACATAACGTAATTTGCATTCTATCATTGGAAATAACTTATAATATGACGTAATATGTAGTGTATCATTGAAAATGCCTTATAATATAACGAAATATGCAGTGTATCATTGAAAATACCTTATAATATATCGTAGTTTATCATTGAAAATACCTTATAATATAACGTAATTTGCATTGTATCATTGAAAACACCTTATAATAAAACGTAATATGCAGTGTATCATTGAAAATGCCTTATAATATAACGAAATATGCAGTGTATCATTGAAAATACCTTATAATATATCGTAGTTTATCATTGAAAATACCTTATAATATAACGTAATTTGCATTGTATCATTGGAAATAACTTATAATATGACGTAATATGTAGTGTATCATTGAAAATACCTTATATTATATCGTAGTTTATCATTGAAAATTCCTTATAATATAACGTAATATGCAGTGTTTCATTGCAAATAACCTTATAATATAACGTAATATGCAGTGTATCATTGAAAATTCCTTATAATATAACGTAATATACAGTGCATCATTGAAAATACCTTTTAATATAACGTAACATACAGTGTTTCATTGCAAATAACCTTATAATATAACGTAATATGCAGTGTATCATTGAAAATACCTTATAATATATCGTAATATGTAGTTTATCATTGGAAATACCTTATAATATAACGTAATATGCAGTGTATCATTGGCAATACCATCTAATATGACGTAATATGCAGTGTATCATAGCAAATACCATGTAATATAACGTAATATACAGTGTATCATTGAAAATACCTTATAATATAACGTAATATGCAGTGTATCATTGAAAATACCTTCTAATATATCGTAGTTTATCATTGAAAATACCTTATAATATAACGTAATATGCAGTGTATCATTGAAAATACCTTATAATATAACGTAATATGCAGTGTATCATTGAAAATACCTTCTAATATATCGTTGTTTATCATTGAAAATACCTTATAATATAACGTAATATGCAGTGTATCATTGAAAATACCTTCTAATATATCGTAGTTTATCATTGAAAATACCTTATAATATAACGTAATATGCAGTGTATCATTGAAAATACCTTATAACATATCCTAATATGCAGTGTATCATAGAAAATACCTTATAATATAACGTAATATGCAGTGTATCATTGAAAATACCTTATAATATAACGTAATATGCAGTGTATCATAGAAAATACCATGTAATATAACGTAATATACAGTGTATCATTGAAGATACCTTATAATATAACGTAATATGCAGTGTATCATTGAAAATACCTTCTAATATATCGTAATATGCAGTATATCAATGAAAATACCTTATAATATAGCGTAATATCCAGTGTATCATTGAAAATACCTTATAATATAACGTAATATGCAGTGTATCATTGAAAATACCTTGTAATATAACGTAATATGCAGTGTATCATTGAAAATACCTTATAATATAACGTAATATGCAGTGTATCATTGAAAATACCTTATAATATAACGTAATATGCAGTGTATCATAGAAAATACCATGTAATATAACGTAATATACAGTGTATCGTTGAAAATACCTTATAATATAACGTAATATGCAGTGTATCATTGAAAATACCTTCTAATATATCGTAGTTTATCATTGAAAATACCTTATAATATAACGTAATATGCAGTGTATCATTGAAAATACCTTATAATATAACGTAATATGCAGTGTATCATTGAAAATACCTTCTAATATATCGTTGTTTATCATTGAAAATACCTTATAATATAACGTAATATGCAGTGTATCATTGAAAATACCTTCTAATATATCGTAGTTTATCATTGAAAATACCTTATAATATAACGTAATATGCAGTGTATCATTGAAAATACCTTATAACATATCCTAATATGCAGTGTATCATAGAAAATACCTTATAATATAACGTAATATGCAGTGTATCATTTAAAATACCTTATAATATAAAGTAACATGCAGTGTATCATTGAAAATACCTTATAATATAACGTAATATGTAGTGTATCATTGAAAATACCTTATAATATGGCGTAATATGCAGTGTATCATTGAAAATACCTTATAATATAGCGTAATATGCAGTGTATCATTGAAAATACCTTATAATATAGCGTAATATGCAGTGTATCATTGAAAATACCTTATAATATAACGTAATATGTAGTGTATCATTGAAAATACCTTATAATATAGCGTAATATGCAGTGTATCATTGAAAATACATTATAATGTAATATGCAGTGTATCATTGAAAATACCTTATAATATAACGTAATATGCAGTGTATCATTGAAAATACCTTATAATATCACGTAATATGCAGTGTATCATTGAAAATACCTTATAATATAACATAATATGCAGTGTATCATTGAAAATACCTTATAATATAACGTAATATGCAGTGTATCATAGAAAATACCATGTAATATAATGTAATATACAGTGTATCATTGAAAATACCTTATAATATAACGTAATATGCAGTGTATCAATGAAAATACCTTCTAATATATCGTAGTTTATCATTGAAAACACCTTATAATATAACGTAATATGCAGTGTATCATTGAATATACCTTATAATATAACGTAATATGCAGTGTATCATTGAAAATACCTTATAATATAACGTAATATGCAGTGTATCATAGAAAATACCATATAATATAACGTAATATACAGTGTATCATTGAAAATACCTTATAATATAACGTAATATGCAGTGTATCATTGAAAATACCTTCTAATATATCGTAGTTTATCATTGAAAATACCTTATATTATAACGTAATATGCAGTGTATCATTGAAAATACCTTGTAATATAACGTAATATGCAGTGTATCATTGAAAATACCTTATAATATAACGTAATATGCAGTGTATCATTGAAAATACCTTATAATATAACGTAATATGCAGTGTATCATAGAAAATACCATGTAATATAACGTAATATACAGTGTATCATTGAAAATACCTTATAATATAACGTAATATGCAGTGTATCATTGAAAATACCTTCTAATATATCGTAGTTTATCATTGAAAATACCTTATAATATAACGTAATATGCAGTGTATCATTGAAAATACCTTCTAATATATCGTAGTTTATCATTGAAAATACCTTATAATATAACGTAATATGCAGTGTATCATTGAAAATACCTTATAACATATCCTAATATGCAGTGTATCATAGAAAATACCTTATAATATAACGTAATATGCAGTGTATCATTGAAAATACCTTATAATATAACGTAATATGCAGTATATCATAGAAAATACCATGTAATATAACGTAATATACAGTGTATCATTGAAAATACCTTATAATATAACGTAATATGCAGTGTATCATTGAAAATACCTTATAATATAACGTAATATGTAGTGTATCATTGAAAATACCTTATAATATGGCGTAATATGCAGTGTATCATTGAAAATACCTTATAATAGATCATAATATGCAGTGTATCATTGAAAATACCTTATAATATGTCGTAATATGCAGTGTATCATTGAAAATACCTTATAATATAACGTAATATGTAGTGTATCATTGAAAATACCTTATAATATAGCGTAATATGCAGTGTATCATTGAAAATACCTTATAATATAGCGTAATATGCAGTGTATCATTGAAAATACCTTATAATATATCGTAGTTTATCATTGAGAATTGTTTATAATATAACGTAATATGCAGTGTATCATTGAAAATACCTTATAATATAACGTAATATGCAGTGTATCATTGAAAATACCTTATAATATAACGTAATATGCAGTGTATCATTGAAAATACCTTATAATATAACGTAATATGCAGTATATCATAGAAAATACCATGTAATATAACGTAATATACAGTGTATCATTGAAAATACCTTATAATATAACGTAATATGCAGTGTATCATTGAAAATACCTTCTAATATATCGTTGTTTATCATTGAAAATACCTTATAATATAACGTAATATGCAGTGTATCATTGAAAATACCTTCTAATATATCGTAGTTTATCATTGAAAATACCTTATAATATAACGTAATATGCAGTGTATCATTGAAAATACCTTATAACATATCCTAATATGCAGTGTATCATAGAAAATACCTTATAATATAACGTAATATGCAGTGTATCATTTAAAATACCTTATAATATAAAGTAACATGCAGTGTATCATTGAAAATACCTTATAATATAACGTAATATGCAGTGTATCATTGAAAATACCTTATAATATGGCGTAATATGCAGTGTATCATTGAAAATACCTTATAATATATCGTAATATGCAGTGTATCATTGAAAATACCTTATAATATAGCGTAATATGCAGTGTATCATTGAAAATACCTTATAATATAACGTAATATGTAGTGTATCATTGAAAATACCTTATAATATAGCGTAATATGCAGTGTATCATTGAAAATACCTTATAATATAGCGTAATATGCAGTGTATCATTGAAAATACCTTATAATATAACGTAATATGCAGTGTATCATTGAAAATACCTTATAATATCACGTAATATGCAGTGTATCATTGAAAATACCTTATAATATAACATAATATGCAGTGTATCATTGAAAATACCTTATAATATAACGTAATATGCAGTGTATCATAGAAAATACCATGTAATATAATGTAATATACAGTGTATCATTGAAAATACCTTATAATATAACGTAATATGCAGTGTATCAATGAAAATACCTTCTAATATATCGTAGTTTATCATTGAAAACACCTTATAATATAACGTAATATGCAGTGTATCATTGAAAATACCTTATAATATAACGTAATATGCAGTGTATCATTGAAAATACCTTATAATATAACGTAATATGCAGTGTATCATAGAAAATACCATATAATATAACGTAATATACAGTGTATCATTGAAAATACCTTATAATATAAAGTAACATGCAGTGTATCATTGAAAATACCTTATAATATAACGTAATATGTAGTGTATCATTGAAAATACCTTATAATATGGCGTAATATGCAGTGTATCATTGAAAATACCTTATAATATAGCGTAATATGCAGTGTATCATTGAAAATACCTTATAATATAGCGTAATATGCAGTGTATCATTGAAAATACCTTATAATATAACGTAATATGTAGTGTATCATTGAAAATACCTTATAATATAGCGTAATATGCAGTGTATCATTGAAAATACCTTATAATATAGCGTAATATGCAGTGTATCATTGAAAATACCTTATAATATAACGTAATATGCAGTGTATCATTGAAAATACCTTCTAATATATCGTTGTTTCTCATTGAAAATACCTTATAATATAACGTAATATGCAGTGTATCATTGAAAATACCTTCTAATATATCGTAGTTTATCATTGAAAATACCTTATAATATAACGTAATATGCAGTGTATCATTGAAAATACCTTATAACATATCCTAATATGCAGTGTATCATAGAAAATACCTTATAATATAACGTAATATGCAGTGTATCATTGAAAATACCTTATAATATAACGTAATATGCAGTATATCATAGAAAATACCATGTAATATAACGTAATATACAGTGTATCATTGAAAATACCTTATAATATAACGTAATATGCAGTGTATCATTGAAAATACCTTCTAATATATCGTTGTTTATCATTGAAAATACCTTATAATATAACGTAATATGCAGTGTATCATTGAAAATACCTTCTAATATATCGTAGTTTATCATTGAAAATACCTTATAATATAACGTAATATGCAGTGTATCATTGAAAATACCTTATAACATATCCTAATATGCAGTGTATCATAGAAAATACCTTATAATATAACGTAATATGCAGTGTATCATTTAAAATACCTTATAATATAAAGTAACATGCAGTGTATCATTGAAAATACCTTATAATATAACGTAATATGTAGTGTATCATTGAAAATACCTTATAATATGGCGTAATATGCAGTGTATCATTGAAAATACCTTATAATATAACGTAATATGCAGTGTATCATTGAAAATACCTTATAATATAGCGTAATATGCAGTGTATCATTGAAAATACCTTATAATATAACGTAATATGTAGTGTATCATTGAAAATACCTTATAATATAGCGTAATATGCAGTGTATCATTGAAAATACCTTATAATATAGCGTAATATGCAGTGTATCATTGAAAATACCTTATAATATATCGTAGTTTATCATTGAGAATTGTTTATAATATAACGTAATATGCAGTGTATCATTGAAAATACCTTATAATATAACGTAATATGCAGTGTATCATAGAAAATACCTTATAATATAACGTAATATGCAGTGTATCATTGAAAATACCTTATAATATAACGTAATATGCAGTATGTCATAGAAAATACCATGTAATATAACGTAATATACAGTGTATCATTGAAAATACCTTATAATATAACGTAATATGCAGTGTATCATTGAAAATACCTTCTAATATATCGTTGTTTATCATTGAAAATACCTTATAATATAACGTAATATGCAGTGTATCATTGAAAATACCTTCTAATATATCGTAGTTTATCATTGAAAATACCTTATAATATAACGTAATATGCAGTGTATCATTGAAAATACCTTATAACATATCCTAATATGCAGTGTATCATAGAAAATACCTTATAATATAACGTAATATGCAGTGTATCATTTAAAATACCTTATAATATAAAGTAACATGCAGTGTATCATTGAAAATACCTTATAATATAACGTAATATGTAGTGTATCATTGAAAATACCTTATAATATGGCGTAATATGCAGTGTATCATTGAAAATACCTTATAATATATCGTAATATGCAGTGTATCATTGAAAATACCTTATAATATGGCGTAATATGCAGTGTATCATTGAAAATACCTTATAATATAACGTAATATGTAGTGTATCATTGAAAATACCTTATAATATAGCGTAATATGCAGTGTATCATTGAAAATACCTTATAATATAGCGTAATATGCAGTGTATCATTGAAAATACCTTGTAATATAACGTAATATGCAGTGTATAATTGAAAATACCTTATAATATCACGTAATATGCAGTGTATCATTGAAAATACCTTATAATATAACATAATATGCAGTGTATCATTGAAAATACCTTATAATATAACGTAATATGCAGTGTATCATAGAAAATACCATGTAATATAATGTAATATACAGTGTATCATTGAAAATACCTTATAATATAACGTAATATGCAGTGTATCAATGAAAATACCTTCTAATATATCGTAGTTTATCATTGAAAATACCTTATAATATAACGTAATATGCAGTGTATCATTGAAAATACCTTATAATATAACGTAATATGCAGTGTATCATTGAAAATACCTTATAATATCACGTAATATGCAGTGTATCATTGAAAATACCTTATAATATAACATAATATGCAGTGTATCATTGAAAATACCTTATAATATAACGTAATATGCAGTGTATCATTGAAAATACCTTCTAATATATCGTAGTTTATCATTGAAAATACCTTATATTATAACGTAATATGCAGTGTATCATTGAAAATACCTTGTAATATAACGTAATATGCAGTGTATCATTGAAAATACCTTATAATATAACGTAATATGCAGTGTATCATTGAAAATACCTTATAATATAACGTAATATGCAGTGTATCATAGAAAATACCATGTAATATAACGTAATATACAGTGTATCATTGAAAATACCTTATAATATAACGTAATATGCAGTGTATCATTGAAAATACCTTCTAATATATCGTAGTTTATCATTGAAAATACCTTATAATATAACGTAATATGCAGTGTATCATTGAAAATACCTTATAATATAACGTAATATGCAGTGTATCATTGAAAATACCATGTAATATACAGTGTATCATTGAAAATACCTTATAATATAACGTAATATGCAGTGTATCATTGAAAATACCTTATAATATAACGTAATATGCAGTGTATCATAGAAAATACCATGTAATATATCGTAGTTTATCATTGAGAATTCCTTATAATATAATGTAATATGCAGTGTTTCATTGCAAATAACCTTATAATATAACGTAATATGCAGTGTATCATTGAAAATTCCTTATAATATGACGTAATATGCAGTGTGTCATTGAAAATACATTGTAATATATCGTAGTTTATCATTGAGAATTCCTTATAATATAACGTAATATGCAGTGTTTCATTGCAAATAACCTTATAATATAACGTAATATGCAGTGTATCATTGAAAATTCCTTATAATATGACGTAATATGCAGTGTATCATTGAAAATACCTTGTAATATATCGTAGTTTATCATTGAGAATTCCTTATAATATAACGTAATATGCAGTGTATCATTGAGAATACCTTATAATATGACGTAATATGCAGTGTATCATTGAAAATACCTTGTAATATAACGTAATATGCAGTGTATCATTGAAAATACCTTATAATATAACGTAATATGCAGTGTATCATTGAAAATACCTTATAATATAACGTAATATGCAGTGTATCATAGAAAATACCATGTAATATAACGTAATATACAGTGTATCATTGAAAATACCTTATAATATAACGTAATATGCAGTGTATCATTGAAAATACCTTCTAATATATCGTAGTTTATCATTGAAAATACCTTATAATATAACGTAATATGCAGTGTATCATTGAAAATACCTTATAATATAACGTAATATGCAGTGTATCATTGAAAATACCTTATAATATAACGTAATATGCAGTGTATCATAGAAAATACCATGTAATATAACGTAATATACAGTGTATCATTGAAAATACCTTATAATATAACGTAATATGCAGTGTATCATTGAAAATACCTTCTAATATACCGTAGTTTATCATTGAAAATACCTTATAATATAACGTAATATGCAGTGTATCATTGAAAATACCTTATAATATAACGTGATATGCAGTGTATCATTGAAAATACCATGTAATATACAGTGTATCATTGAAAATACCTTATAATATAACGTAATATGCAGTGTATCATTGAAAATACCTTATAATATAACGTAATATGCAGTGTATCATAGAAAATACCATGTAATATATCGTAGTTTATCATTGAGAATTCCTTATAATATAACGTAATATGCAGTGTTTCATTGCAAATAACCTTATAATATAACGTAATATGCAGTGTATCATTGAAAATTCCTTATAATTTGACGTAATATGCAGTGTGTCATTGAAAATACATTGTAATATATCGTAGTTTATCATTGAGAATTCCTTATAATATAACGTAATATGCAGTGTTTCATTGCAAATAACCTTATAATATGGCGTAATATGCAGTGTATCATTGAAAATACCTTATAATATAGCGTAATATGCAGTGTATCATTGAAAATACCTTATAATATAGCGTAATATGCAGTGTATCATTGAAAATACCTTATAATATAACGTAATATGTAGTGTATCATTGAAAATACCTTATAATATAGCGTAATATGCAGTGTATCATTGAAAATACCTTATAATATAGCGTAATATGCAGTGTATCATTGAAAATACCTTATAATATAACGTAATATGCAGTGTATCATTGAAAATACCTTCTAATATATCGTTGTTTCTCATTGAAAATACCTTATAATATAACGTAATATGCAGTGTATCATTGAAAATACGTTCTAATATATCGTAGTTTATCATTGAAAATACCTTATAATATAACGTAATATGCAGTGTATCATTGAAAATACCTTATAACATATCCTAATATGCAGTGTATCATAGAAAATACCTTATAATATAACGTAATATGCAGTGTATCATTGAAAATACCTTATAATATAACGTAATATGCAGTATATCATAGAAAATACCATGTAATATAACGTAATATACAGTGTATCATTGAAAATACCTTATAATATAACGTAATATGCAGTGTATCATTGAAAATACCTTCTAATATATCGTTGTTTATCATTGAAAATACCTTATAATATAACGTAATATGCAGTGTATCATTGAAAATACCTTCTAATATATCGTAGTTTATCATTGAAAATACCTTATAATATAACGTAATATGCAGTGTATCATTGAAAATACCTTATAACATATCCTAATATGCAGTGTATCATAGAAAATACCTTATAATATAACGTAATATGCAGTGTATCATTTAAAATACCTTATAATATAAAGTAACATGCAGTGTATCATTGAAAATACCTTATAATATAACGTAATATGCAGTGTTTCATTGAAAATACCTTATAATATGGCGTAATATGCAGTGTATCATTGAAAATACCTTATAATAGATCATAATATGCAGTGTATCATTGAAAATACCTTATAATATGTCGTAATATGCAGTGTATCATTGAAAATACCTTATAATATAACGTAATATGTAGTGTATCATTGAAAATACCTTATAATATAGCGTAATATGCAGTGTATCATTGAAAATACCTTATAATATAGCGTAATATGCAGTGTATCATTGAAAATACCTTATAATATATCGTAGTTTATCATTGAGAATTGTTTATAATATAACGTAATATGCAGTGTATCATTGAAAATACCTTATAATATAACGTAATATGCAGTGTATCATAGAAAATACCTTATAATATAACGTAATATGCAGTGTATCATTGAAAATACCTTATAATATAACGTAATATGCAGTATATCATAGAAAATACCATGTAATATAACGTAATATACAGTGTATCATTGAAAATACCTTATAATATAACGTAATATGCAGTGTATCATTGAAAATACCTTCTAATATATCGTTGTTTATCATTGAAAATACCTTATAATATAACGTAATATGCAGTGTATCATTGAAAATACCTTCTAATATATCGTAGTTTATCATTGAAAATACCTTATAATATAACGTAATATGCAGTGTATCATTGAAAATACCTTATAACATATCCTAATATGCAGTGTATCATAGAAAATACCTTATAATATAACGTAATATGCAGTGTATCATTTAAAATACCTTATAATATAAAGTAACATGCAGTGTATCATTGAAAATACCTTATAATATATCGTAATATGTAGTGTATCATTGAAAATACCTTATAATATGGCGTAATATGCAGTGTATCATTGAAAATACCTTATAATATATCGTAATATGCAGTGTATCATTGAAAATACCTTATAATATAGCGTAATATGCAGTGTATCATTGAAAATACCTTATAATATAACGTAATATGTAGTGTATCATTGAAAATACCTTATAATATAGCGTAATATGCAGTGTATCATTGAAAATACCTTATAATATAGCGTAATATGCAGTGTATCATTGAAAATACCTTATAATATAACGTAATATGCAGTGTATCATTGAAAATACCTTATAATATCACGTAATATGCAGTGTATCATTGAAAATACCTTATAATATAACATAATATGCAGTGTATCATTGAAAATACCTTATAATATAACGTAATATGCAGTGTATCATAGAAAATACCATGTAATATAATGTAATATACAGTGTATCATTGAAAATACCTTATAATATAACGTAATATGCAGTGTATCAATGAAAATACCTTCTAATATATCGTAGTTTATCATTGAAAATACCTTATAATATAACGTAATATGCAGTGTATCATTGAAAATACCTTATAATATAACGTAATATGCAGTGTATCATTGAAAATACCTTATAATATCACGTAATATGCAGTGTATCATTGAAAATACCTTATAATATAACATAATATGCAGTGTATCATTGAAAATACCTTATAATATAACGTAATATGCAGTGTATCATTGAAAATACCTTCTAATATATCGTAGTTTATCATTGAAAATACCTTATATTATAACGTAATATGCAGTGTATCATTGAAAATACCTTGTAATATAACGTAATATGCAGTGTATCATTGAAAATACCTTATAATATAACGTAATATGCAGTGTATCATTGAAAATACCTTATAATATAACGTAATATGCAGTGTATCATAGAAAATACCATGTAATATAACGTAATATACAGTGTATCATTGAAAATACCTTATAATATAACGTAATATGCAGTGTATCATTGAAAATACCTTCTAATATATCGTAGTTTATCATTGAAAATACCTTATAATATAACGTAATATGCAGTGTATCATTGAAAATACCTTATAATATAACGTAATATGCAGTGTATCATTGAAAATACCATGTAATATACAGTGTATCATTGAAAATACCTTATAATATAACGTAATATGCAGTGTATCATTGAAAATACCTTATAATATAACGTAATATGCAGTGTATCATAGAAAATACCATGTAATATATCGTAGTTTATCATTGAGAATTCCTTATAATATAACGTAATATGCAGTGTTTCATTGCAAATAACCTTATAATATAACGTAATATGCAGTGTATCATTGAAAATTCCTTATAATATGACGTAATATGCAGTGTGTCATTGAAAATACATTGTAATATATCGTAGTTTATCATTGAGAATTCCTTATAATATAACGTAATATGCAGTGTTTCATTGCAAATAACCTTATAATATAACGTAATATGCAGTGTATCATTGAAAATTCCTTATAATATGACGTAATATGCAGTGTATCATTGAAAATACCTTGTAATATATCGTAGTTTATCATTGAGAATTCCTTATAATATAACGTAATATGCAGTGTATCATTGAAAATACCTTATAATATGACGTAATATGCAGTGTATCATTGAAAATACCTTGTAATATAACGTAATATGCAGTGTATCATTGAAAATACCTTATAATATAACGTAATATGCAGTGTATCATTGAAAATACCTTATAATATAACGTAATATGCAGTGTATCATAGAAAATACCATGTAATATAACGTAATATACAGTGTATCATTGAAAATACCTTATAATATAACGTAATATGCAGTGTATCATTGAAAATACCTTCTAATATATCGTAGTTTATCATTGAAAATACCTTATAATATAACGTAATATGCAGTGTATCATTGAAAATACCTTATAATATAACGTAATATGCAGTGTATCATTGAAAATACCTTATAATATAACGTAATATGCAGTGTATCATAGAAAATACCATGTAATATAACGTAATATACAGTGTATCATTGAAAATACCTTATAATATAACGTAATATGCAGTGTATCATTGAAAATACCTTCTAATATACCGTAGTTTATCATTGAAAATACCTTATAATATAACGTAATATGCAGTGTATCATTGAAAATACCTTATAATATAACGTAATATGCAGTGTATCATTGAAAATACCATGTAATATACAGTGTATCATTGAAAATACCTTATAATATAACGTAATATGCAGTGTATCATTGAAAATACCTTATAATATAACGTAATATGCAGTGTATCATAGAAAATACCATGTAATATATCGTAGTTTATCATTGAGAATTCCTTATAATATAACGTAATATGCAGTGTTTCATTGCAAATAACCTTATAATATAACGTAATATGCAGTGTATCATTGAAAATTCCTTATAATTTGACGTAATATGCAGTGTGTCATTGAAAATACATTGTAATATATCGTAGTTTATCATTGAGAATTCCTTATAATATAACGTAATATGCAGTGTTTCATTGCAAATAACCTTATAATATAACGTAATATGCAGTGTATCATTGAAAATTCCTTATAATATGACGTAATATGCAGTGTATCATTGAAAATACCTTGTAATATATCGTAGTTTATCATTGAGAATTCCTTATAATATAACGTAATATGCAGTGTATCATTGAGAATACCTTATAATATGACGTAATATGCAGTGTATCATTGAAAATACCTTGTAATATAACGTAATATGCAGTGTATCATTGAAAATACCTTATAATATAACGTAATATGCAGTGTATCATTGAAAATACCTTATAATATAACGTAATATGCAGTGTATCATAGAAAATACCATGTAATATAACGTAATATACAGTGTATCATTGAAAATACCTTATAATATAACGTAATATGCAGTGTATCATTGAAAATACCTTCTAATATATCGTAGTTTATCATTGAAAATACCTTATAATATAACGTAATATGCAGTGTATCATTGAAAATACCTTATAATATAACGTAATATGCAGTGTATCATTGAAAATACCTTATAATATAACGTAATATGCAGTGTATCATAGAAAATACCATGTAATATAACGTAATATACAGTGTATCATTGAAAATACCTTATAATATAACGTAATATGCAGTGTATCATTGAAAATACCTTCTAATATATCGTAGTTTATCATTGAAAATACCTTATAATATAACGTAATATGCAGTGTATCATTGAAAATACCTTATAATATAACGTGATATGCAGTGTATCATTGAAAATACCATGTAATATACAGTGTATCATTGAAAATACCTTATAATATAACGTAATATGCAGTGTATCATTGAAAATACCTTATAATATAACGTAATATGCAGTGTATCATAGAAAATACCATGTAATATATCGTAGTTTATCATTGAGAATTCCTTATAATATAACGTAATATGCAGTGTTTCATTGCAAATAACCTTATAATATAACGTAATATGCAGTGTATCATTGAAAATTCCTTATAATATGACGTAATATGCAGTGTGTCATTGAAAATACATTGTAATATATCGTAGTTTATCATTGAGAATTCCTTATAATATAACGTAATATGCAGTGTTTCATTGCAAATAACCTTATAATATAACGTAATATGCAGTGTATCATTGAAAATTCCTTATAATATGACGTAATATGCAGTGTATCATTGAAAATACCTTGTAATATATCGTAGTTTATCATTGAGAATTCCTTATAATATAACGTAATATGCAGTGTATCATTGAGAATACCTTATAATATAAAGTAATATGCAGTGTATCATTGAAAATACCTTATAATATATCGTAATTTGTAGTGTATCATTGAAGATACCTTATAATATATCGTAATTCGTAGTGTATAATTGAAAATACCTTATAATATAACGAAATATGCAGTGTATCATTGAAAATACCTTATAATATATCGTAGTTTATCATTGAAAATACCTTATAATAAAACGTAATATGCAGTGTATCATTGAAAATGCCTTATAATATAACGAAATATGCAGTGTATCATTGAGAATACCTTATAATATATCGTAATTTGTAGTGTATCATTGAAGGTACCTTATAATATATCGTAATTTGTAGTGTATAATTGAAAATACCTTATGATATAACGAAATATGCAGTGTATCATTGAAAATACCTTATAATATATCGTAGTTTATCATTGAAAATTCCTTATAATATAACGTAATATGCAGTGTATCATTGAAAATACCTTATAATATAACGTAATATGCAGTGTATCATTGAAAATACCTTATAATATAAAGTAACATGCAGTGTATCATTGAAAATACCTTATAATATAACGTAATATGTAGTGTATCATTGAAAATACCTTATAATATAGCGTAATATGCAGTGAATCATTGAAAATACCTTATAATATAGCGTAATATGCAGTGTATCATTGAAAATACCTTATAATATAACGTAATATGCAGTGTATCATTGGCAATACCATCTAATATGACGTAATATGCAGTGTATCATAGAAAATACCATGTAATATAACGTAATATACAGTGTATCATTGAAAATACCTTATAATATAACGTAATATGCAGTGTATCATTGAAAATACCTTCTAATATATCGTAGTTTATCATTGAAAATACCTTATAATATAACGTAATATGCAGTGTATCATTGAGAATACCTTATAATATATAGTAATATGCAGTGTATCATTGAAAATACCTTATAATATATCGTAATTTGTAGTGTATCATTGGAAATACCTTATAATATAACGTAATATGCAGTGTATCATTGGCAATACCATCTAATATGACGTAATATGCAGTGTTTCATTGAAAATACCTTATACTACAACGTAATATACAGTATATCATTGAAAATACCTTATAATATATCGTAATATGTAGTTTATCATTGTAAATACCTTATAACATAACGTAATTTGCATTGTATCATTGGAAATAACTTATAATATGACGTAATATGTAGTGTATCATTGGAAATACCTTATATTATATCGTAGTTTATCATTGAAAATTCCTTATAATATAACGTAATATGCAGTGTTTCATTGCTAATAACCTTATAATATAACGTAATATGCAGTGTATCATTGAAAATTCCTTATAATATGACGTAATATGCAGTGTATCATTGAAAATACCTTCTAATATATCGTAGTTTATCATTGAGAATTCCTTATAATATAACGTAATTTGCATTGTATCATTGGAAATAACTTATAATATGACGTAATATGTAGTGTATCATTGAAAATACCTTATATTATATCGTAATTTGTAGTTTATCATTGAAGATACCTTATAATATATCGTAATTTGTAGTTTATCATTGAAAATACCTTATAATATATCGTAATTTGTAGTGTATCATTGAAAATACCTTATAATATAACGTAATATGCAGTGTATCATTGAAAACACCTTATAATAAAACGTAATATGCAGTGTATCATTGAAAATGCCTTATAATATAACGAAATATGCAGTGTATCATTGAAAATACCTTATAATATATCGTAGTTTATCATTGAAAATTCCTTATAATATAACGTAATTTGCATTGTATCATTGGAAATAACTTATAATATGACGTAATATGTAGTTTATCATTGTAAATACCTTATAACATAACGTAATTTGCATTCTATCATTGGAAATAACTTATAATATGACGTAATATGTAGTGTATCATTGGAAATACCTTATATTATATCGTAATTTGTAGTTTATCATTGAAGATACCTTATAATATATCGTAATTTGTAGTTTATCATTGAAAATACCTTATAATATATCGTAATTTGTAGTGTATCATTGAAAATACCTTATAATATAACGTAATATGCAGTGTATCATTGAAAACACCTTATAATAAAACGTAATATGCAGTGTATCATTGAAAATGCCTTATAATATAACGAAATATGCAGTGTATCATTGAAAATACCTTATAATATATCGTAGTTTATCATTGAAAATACCTTATAATATAACGTAATTTGCATTGTATCATTGGAAATAACTTATAATATGACGTAATATGTAGTGTATCATTGAAAATACCTTATATTATATCGTAGTTTATCATTGAAAATTCCTTATAATATAACGTAATATGCAGTGGTTCATTGCAAATAACCTTATAATATAACGTAATATGCAGTGTATCATTGAAAATACCTTATAATATAACGTAATATGCAGTGTATCATTGAAAATACCTTATAATATAACGTAATATGCAGTGTATCATAGAAAATACCATGTAATATAACGTAATATACAGTGTATCGTTGAAAATACCTTATAATATAACGTAATATGCAGTGTATCATTGAAAATACCTTCTAATATATCGTAGTTTATCATAGAAAATACCATATAATATAACGTAATATGCAATGTATCATTGAAAATACCTTATAATATAACGTAATATGCAGTGTATCATTGAAAATACCTTATAATATAACGTAATATGCAGTATATCATAGAAAATACCATGTAATATAACGTAATATACAGTGTATCATTGAAAATACCTTATAATATAACGTAATATGCAGTGTATCATTGAAAATACCTTCTAATATATCGTTGTTTATCATTGAAAATACCTTATAATATAACGTAATATGCAGTGTATCATTGAAAATACCTTCTAATATATCGTAGTTTATCATTGAAAATACCTTATAATATAACGTAATATGCAGTGTATCATTGAAAATACCTTATAACATATCCTAATATGCAGTGTATCATAGAAAATACCTTATAATATAACGTAATATGCAGTGTATCATTTAAAATACCTTATAATATAAAGTAACATGCAGTGTATCATTGAAAATACCTTATAATATAACGTAATATGTAGTGTATCATTGAAAATACCTTATAATATGGCGTAATATGCAGTGTATCATTGAAAATACCTTATAATAGATCATAATATGCAGTGTATCATTGAAAATACCTTATAATATGTCGTAATATGCAGTGTATCATTGAAAATACCTTATAATATAACGTAATATGTAGTGTATCATTGAAAATACCTTATAATATAGCGTAATATGCAGTGTATCATTGAAAATACCTTATAATATAGCGTAATATGCAGTGTATCATTGAAAATACCTTATAATATAACGTAATATGCAGTGTATCATTGAAAATACCTTATAATATAACGTAATATGCAGTGTATCATTGAAAATACCTTATAATATAACATAATATGCAGTGTATCATTGAAAATACCTTATAATATAACGTAATATGCAGTGTATCATAGAAAATACCATGTAATATAATGTAATATACAGTGTATCATTGAAAATACCTTATAATATAACGTAATATGCAGTGTATCAATGAAAATACCTTCTAATATATCGTAGTTTATCATTGAAAACACCTTATAATATAACGTAATATGCAGTGTATCATTGAAAATACCTTATAATATAACGTAATATGCAGTATATCATAGAAAATACCATGTAATATACAGTGTATCATTGAAAATACCTTATAATATAACGTAATATGCAGTGTATCATTGAAAATACCTTATAATATAACGTAATATGCAGTGTATCATTGAAAATACCTTATAATATAACGTAATATGCAGTGTATCATAGAAAATACCATGTAATATATCGTAGTTTATCATTGAGAATTCCTTATAATATAACGTAATATGCAGTGTTTCATTGCAAATAACCTTATAATATAACGTAATATGCAGTGTATCATTGAAAATTCCTTATAATATGACGTAATATGCAGTGTATCATTGAAAATACATTGTAATATATCGTAGTTTATCATTGAGAATTCCTTATAATATAACGTAATATGCAGTGTTTCATTGCAAATAACCTTATAATATAACGTAATATGCAGTGTATCATTGAAAATTCCTTATAATATGACGTAATATGCAGTGTATCATTGAAAATACCTTGTAATATATCGTAGTTTATCATTGAGAATTCCTTATAATATAACGTAATATGCAGTGTATCATTGAGAATACCTTATAATATAAAGTAATATGCAGTGTATCATTGAAAATACCTTATAATATATCGTAATTTGTAGTGTATCATTGAAGATACCTTATAATATATCGTAATTCGTAGTGTATAATTGAAAATACCTTATAATATAACGAAATATGCAGTGTATCATTGAAAATACCTTATAATATATCGTAGTTTATCATTGAAAATACCTTATAATAAAACGTAATATGCAGTGTATCATTGAAAATGCCTTATAATATAACGTAATATGCAGTGTATCATTGAGAATACCTTATAATATATCGTAATTTGTAGTGTATCATTGAAGGTACCTTATAATATATCGTAATTTGTAGTGTATAATTGAAAATACCTTATAATATAACGAAATATGCAGTGTATCATTGAAAATACCTTATAATATATCGTAGTTTATCATTGAAAATTCCTTATAATATAACGTAATTTGCATTGTATCATTGGAAATAACTTATAATATGACGTAATATGTAGTGTATCATTGAAAATACCTTATATTATATCGTAGTTTATCATTGAAAATTCCTTATAATATAACGTAATATGCAGTGTTTCATTGCAAATAACCTTATAATATCACGTAATATGCAGTGTATCATTGAAAATTCCTTATAATATAACGTAATATGCAGTGCATCATTGAAAATACCTTTTAATATATCGTAATTTGTAGTGTATCATTGAAGATACCTTATAATATATCGTAATTCGTAGTGTATAATTGAAAATACCTTATAATATAACGAAATATGCAGTGTATCATTGAAAATACCTTATAATATATCGTAGTTTATCATTGAAAATACCTTATAATAAAACGTAATATGCAGTGTATCATTGAAAATGCCTTATAATATAACGAAATATGCAGTGTATCATTGAGAATACCTTATAATATATCGTAATTTGTAGTGTATCATTGAAGGTACCTTATAATATATCGTAATTTGTAGTGTATAATTGAAAATACCTTATAATATAACGAAATATGCAGTGTATCATTGAAAATACCTTATAATATATCGTAGTTTATCATTGAAAATTCCTTATAATATAACGTAATTTGCATTGTATCATTGGAAATAACTTATAATATGACGTAATATGTAGTGTATCATTGAAAATACCTTATATTATATCGTAGTTTATCATTGAAAATTCCTTATAATATAACGTAATATGCAGTGTTTCATTGCAAATAACCTTATAATATCACGTAATATGCAGTGTATCATTGAAAATTCCTTATAATATAACGTAATATGCAGTGCATCATTGAAAATACCTTTTAATATAACGTAACATACAGTGTTTCATTGCAAATAACCTTATAATATAACGTAATATGCAGTGTATCATTGGCAATACCATCTAATATGACGTAATATGCAGTGTTTCATTGAAAATACCTTATACTACAACGTAATATGCAGTGTATCATAGAAAATACAATGTAATATAACGTAATATACAGTGTATCATTGAAAATACCTTATGATATAACGTAATATGCAGTGTATCATTGAAAATACCTTCTAATATATCGTAATATGCAGTATATCAATGAAAATACCTTATAATATAGCGTAATATCCAGTGTATCATAGAAAATACCATGTAATATAACGTAATATACAGTGTATCGTTGAAAATACCTTATAATATAACGTAATATGCAGTGTATCATTGAAAATACCTTCTAATATATCGTAGTTTATCATTGAAAATACCTTATAATATAACGTATCATTGAAAATACCTTATAATATAACGTAATATGCAGTATATCATAGAAAATACCATGTAATATACAGTGTATCATTGAAAATACCTTATAATATAACGTAATATGCAGTGTATCATTGAAAATACCTTATAATATAACGTAATATGCAGTGTATCATAGAAAATACCATGTAATATATCGTAGTTTATCATTGAGAATTCCTTATAATATAACGTAATATGCAGTGTTTCATTGCAAATAACCTTATAATATAACGTAATATGCAGTGTATCATTGAAAATTCCTTATAATATGACGTAATATGCAGTGTATCATTGAAAATACATTGTAATATATCGTAGTTTATCATTGAGAATTCCTTATAATATAACGTAATATGCAGTGTTTCATTGCAAATAACCTTATAATATAACGTAATATGCAGTGTATCATTGAAAATTCCTTATAATCTGACGTAATATGCAGTGTATCATTGAAAATACCTTGTAATATATCGTAGTTTATCATTGAGAATTCCTTATAATATAACGTAATATGCAGTGTATCATTGAGAATTCCTTATAATATAAAGTAATATGCAGTGTATCATTGAAAATACCTTATAATATATCGTAATTTGTAGTGTATCATTGAAGGTACCTTATAATATATCGTAATTCGTAGTGTATAATTGAAAATACCTTATAATATAACGAAATATGCAGTGTATCATTGAAAATACCTTATAATATATCGTAGTTTATCATTGAAAATACCTTATAATAAAACGTAATATGCAGTGTATCATTGAAAATGCCTTATAATATAACGAAATATGCAGTGTATCATTGAGAATACCTTATAATATATCGTAATTTGTAGTGTATCATTGAAGGTACCTTATAATATATCGTAATTTGTAGTGTATAATTGAAAATACCTTATAATATAACGAAATATGCAGTGTATCATTGAAAATACCTTATAATATATCGTAGTTTATCATTGAAAATTCCTTATAATATAACGTAATTTGCATTGTATCATTGGAAATAACTTATAATATGACGTAATATGTAGTGTATCATTGAAAATACCTTATATTATATCGTAGTTTATCATTGAAAATTCCTTATAATATAACGTAATATGCAGTGTATCATTGAAAACACCTTATAATAAAACGTAATATGCAGTGTATCATTGAAAATGCCTTATAATATAACGAAATATGCAGTGCATCATTGAAAATACCTTTTAATATAACGTAACATACAGTGTTTCATTGCAAATAACCTTATAATATAACGTAATATGCAGTGTATCATTGAAAATACCTTATAATATATCGTAATATGTAGTTTATCATTGGAAATACCTTATAATATAACGTAATATGCAGTGTATCATTGGCAATACCATGTAATATAACGTAATATACAGTGTATCATTGAAAATACCTTATAATATAACGTAATATGCAGTGTATCATTGAAAATACCTTCTAATATATCGTAGTTTATCATTGAAAATACCTTATAATATAACGTAATATGCAGTGTATCATTGAAAATACCTTATAATATAACGTAATATGCAGTGTATCATTGAAAATACCTTATAATATATCGTTGTTTATCATTGAAAATACCTTATAATATAACGTAATATGCAGTGTATCATTGAAAATACCATCTAATATATCGTAGTTTATCATTGAAAATACCTTATAATATAACGTAATATGCAGTGTATCATTGAAAATACCTTATAACATATCCTAATATGCAGTGTATCATAGAAAATACCTTATAATATAACGTAATATGCAGTGTATCATTGAAAATACCTTCTAATATATCGTAGTTTATCATTGAAAATACCTTATAATATAACGTAATATGCAGTGTGTCATTGAAAATACCATATAATATAACGTAATATGCAATGTATCATTGAAAATACCTTCTAATATAACGTAATATGCAGTATATCAATGAAAATACCTTATAATATAGCGTAATATCCAGTGTATCATTGAAAATACCTTATAATATAACGTAATATGCAGTGTATCATTGAAAATACCTTGTAATATAACGTAATATGCAGTGTATCATTGAAAATACCTTATTACATATCGTAATATGCAGTGTATCATTGAAAATACCTTATAATATAACGTAATATGCAGTATATCATAGAAAATACCATGTAATATACAGTGTATCATTGAAAATACCTTATAATATAACGTAATATGCAGTGTATCATTGAAAATACCTTATAATATAACGTAATATGCAGTGTATCATTGAAAATACCTTATAATATAACGTAATATGCAGTGTATCATAGAAAATACCATGTAATATATCGTAGTTTATCATTGAGAATTCCTTATAATATAACGTAATATGCAGTGTTTCATTGCAAATAACCTTATAATATAACGTAATATGCAGTGTATCATTGAAAATTCCTTATAATATGACGTAATATGCAGTGTATCATTGAAAATACATTGTAATATATCGTAGTTTATCATTGAGAATTCCTTATAATATAACGTAATATGCAGTGTTTCATTGCAAATAACCTTATAATATAACGTAATATGCAGTGTATCATTGAAAATTCCTTATAATATGACGTAATATGCAGTGTATCATTGAAAATACCTTGTAATATATCGTAGTTTATCATTGAGAATTCCTTATAATATAACGTAATATGCAGTGTATCATTGAGAATACCTTATAATATAAAGTAATATGCAGTGTATCATTGAAAATACCTTATAATATATCGTAATTTGTAGTGTATCATTGAAGATACCTTATAATATATCGTAATTCGTAGTGTATAATTGAAAATACCTTATAATATAACGAAATATGCAGTGTATCATTGAAAATACCTTATAATATATCGTAGTTTATCATTGAAAATACCTTATAATAAAACGTAATATGCAGTGTATCATTGAAAATGCCTTATAATATAACGAAATATGCAGTGTATCATTGAGAATACCTTATAATATATCGTAATTTGTAGTGTATCATTGAAGGTACCTTATAATATATCGTAATTTGTAGTGTATAATTGAAAATACCTTATAATATAACGAAATATGCAGTGCATCATTGAAAATACCTTTTAATATAACGTAACATACAGTGTTTCATTGCAAATAACCTTATAATATAACGTAATATGCAGTGTATCATTGGCAATACCATCTAATATGACGTAATATGCAGTGTTTCATTGAAAATACCTTATACTACAACGTAATATACAGTATATCATTGAAAATACCTTATAATATATCGTAATATGTAGTTTATCATTGTAAATACCTTATAACATAACGTAATTTGCATTCTATCATTGGAAATAACTTATAATATGACGTAATATGTAGTGTATCATTGGAAATACCTTATATTATATCGTAATTTGTAGTTTATCATTGAAGATACCTTATAATATATCGTAATTTGTAGTTTATCAATGAAAATACCTTATAATATAGCGTAATATCCAGTGTATCATTGAAAATACCTTATAATATAACGTAATATGCAGTGTATCATTGAAAATGCCTTATAATATAACGAAATATGCAGTGCATCATTGAAAATACCTTTTAATATAACGTAACATACAGTGTTTCATTGCAAATAACCTTATAATATAACGTAATATGCAGTGTATCATTGAAAATACCTTATAATATATCGTAATATGTAGTTTATCATTGGAAATACCTTATAATATAACGTAATATGCAGTGTATCATTGGCAATACCATGTAATATAACGTAATATACAGTGTATCATTGAAAATACCTTATAATATAACGTAATATGCAGTGTATCATTGAAAATACCTTCTAATATATCGTAGTTTATCATTGAAAATACCTTATAATATAACGTAATATGCAGTGTATCATTGAAAATACCTTATAATATAACGTAATATGCAGTGTATCATTGAAAATACCTTATAATATATCGTTGTTTATCATTGAAAATACCTTATAATATAACGTAATATGCAGTGTATCATTGAAAATACCATCTAATATATCGTAGTTTATCATTGAAAATACCTTATAATATAACGTAATATGCAGTGTATCATTGAAAATACCTTATAACATATCCTAATATGCAGTGTATCATAGAAAATACCTTATAATATAACGTAATATGCAGTGTATCATTGAAAATACCTTCTAATATATCGTAGTTTATCATTGAAAATACCTTATAATATAACGTAATATGCAGTGTGTCATTGAAAATACCATATAATATAACGTAATATGCAATGTATCATTGAAAATACCTTCTAATATAACGTAATATGCAGTATATCAATGAAAATACCTTATAATATAGCGTAATATCCAGTGTATCATTGAAAATACCTTATAATATAACGTAATATGCAGTGTATCATTGAAAATACCTTGTAATATAACGTAATATGCAGTGTATCATTGAAAATACCTTTTTACATATCGTAATATGCAGTGTATCATTGAAAATACCATATAATATAACGTAATATGCAGTGTATCATAGAAAATACCTTATAACATATCCTAATATGCAGTGTATCATAGAAAATACCATGTAATATAACGTAATATACAGTGTATCATTGAAAATACCTTATAATATAACGTAATATGCAGTGTATCATTGAAAATACCTTCTAATATATCGTAGTTTATCATTGAAAATACCTTATAATATAACGTAATATGCAGTGTGTCATTGAAAATACCATATAATATAACGTAATATGCAATGTATCATTGAAAATACCTTCTAATATAACGTAATATGCAGTATATCAATGAAAATACCTTATAATATAGCGTAATATCCAGTGTATCATTGAAAATACCTTATAATATAACGTAATATGCAGTGTATCATTGAAAATACCTTGTAATATAACGTAATATGCAGTGTATCATTGAAAATACCTTATAATATAACGTAATATGCAGTGTATCATTGAAAATACCTTATAATATAACGTAATATGCAGTGTATCATAGAAAATACCATGTAATATAACGTAATATACAGTGTATCATTGAAAATACCTTATAATATAACGTAATATGCAGTGTATCATTGAAAATACCTTCTAATATATCGTAGTTTATCATTGAAAATACCTTATAATATAACGTAATATGCAGTGTATCATTGAAAATACCTTCTAATATATCGTTGTTTATCATTGAAAATACCTTATAATATAACGTAATATGCAGTGTGTCATTGAAAATACCATATAATATAACGTAATATGCAATGTATCATTGAAAATACCTTCTAATATAACGTAATATGCAGTATATCAATGAAAATACCTTATAATATAGCGTAATATCCAGTGTATCATTGAAAATACCTTATAATATAACGTAATATGCAGTGTATCATTGAAAATACCTTGTAATATAACGTAATATGCAGTGTATCATTGAAAATACCTTATAATATAACGTAATATGCAGTGTATCATTGAAAATACCTTATAATATAACGTAATATGCAGTGTATCATTGAAAATACCTTATAATATAACGTAATATGCAGTGTATCATTGAAAATACCTTATAATATAACGTAATATGCAGTGTATCATTGAAAATACCTTATAATATAACGTAATATGCAGTGTATCATAGAAAATACCAAGTAATATAACGTAATATACAGTGTATCATTGAAAATACCTTATAATATAACGTAATATGCAGTGTATCAATGAAAATACCTTCTAATATATCGTAGTTTATCATTGAAAACACCTTATAATATAACGTAATATGCAGTGTATCATTGAAAATACCTTATAATATAACGTAATATGCAGTGTATCATTGAAAATACCTTATAATATAACGTAATATGCAGTGTATCATAGAAAATACCATATAATATAACGTAATATACAGTGTATCATTGAAAATACCTTATAATATAACGTAATATGCAGTGTATCATTGAAAATACCTTCTAATATATCGTAGTTTATCATTGAAAATACCTTATATTATAACGTAATATGCAGTGTATCATTGAAAATACCTTGTAATATAACGTAATATGCAGTGTATCATTGAAAATACCTTATAATATAACGTAATATGCAGTGTATCATTGAAAATACCTTATAATATAACGTAATATGCAGTGTATCATAGAAAATACCATGTAATATAACGTAATATACAGTGTATCATTGAAAATACCTTATAATATAACGTAATATGCAGTGTATCATTGAAAATACCTTCTAATATATCGTAGTTTATCATTGAAAATACCTTATAATATAACGTAATATGCAGTGTATCATTGAAAATACCTTATAATATAACGTAATATGCAGTGTATCATTGAAAATACCTTATAATATAACGTAATATGCAGTATATCATAGAAAATACCATGTAATATAACGTAATATACAGTGTATCATTGAAAATACCTTATAATATAACGTAATATGCAGTGTATCATTGAAAATACCTTCTAATATATCGTTGTTTATCATTGAAAATACCTTATAATATAACGTGATATGCAGTGTATCATTGAAAATACCTTCTAATATATCGTAGTTTATCATTGAAAATACCTTATAATATAACGTAATATGCAGTGTATCATTGAAAATACCTTATAATATAACGTAATATGCAGTGTATCATAGAAAATACCATATAATATAACGTAATATACAGTGTATCATTGAAAATACCTTATAATATAACGTAATATGCAATGTATCATTGAAAATACCTTCTAATATAACGTAATATGCAGTATATCAATGAAAATACCTTATAATATAGCGTAATATCCAGTGTATCATTGAAAATACCTTATAATATAACGTAATATGCAGTGTATCATTGAAAATACCTTGTAATATAACGTAATATGCAGTGTATCAAAGAAAATACCATGTAATATAACGTAATATACAGTGTATCATTGAAAATACCTTATAATATAACGTAATATGCAGTGTATCATTGAAAATACCTTGTAATATAACGTAATATGCAGTGTATCATTGAAAATACCTTATAATATAACGTAATATGCAGTGTATCATTGAAAATACCTTATAATATAACGTAATATGCAGTGTATCATAGAAAATACCATGTAATATAACGTAATATACAGTGTATCATTGAAAATACCTTATAATATAACGTAATATGCAGTGTATCATTGAAAATACCTTCTAATATATCGTAATATGCAGTATATCAATGAAAATACCTTATAATATAGCGTAATATCCAGTGTATCATTGAAAATACCTTATAATATAACGTAATATGCAGTGTATCATTGAAAATACCTTATAATATAACGTAATATGCAGTGTATCATTGAAAATACCTTATAATATAACGTAATATGCAGTGTATCATTGAAAATACCTTATAATATAACGTAATATGCAGTGTATCATTGAAAATACCTTATAATATAACGTAATATGCAGTGTATCATAGAAAATACCATGTAATATAACGTAATATACAGTGTATCATTGAAAATACCTTATAATATAACGTAATATGCAGTGTATCAATGAAAATACCTTCTAATATATCGTAGTTTATCATTGAAAACACCTTATAATATAACGTAATATGCAGTGTATCATTGAAAATACCTTATAATATAACGTAATATGCAGTGTATCATTGAAAATACCTTATAATATAACGTAATATGCAGTGTATCATAGAAAATACCATATAATATAACGTAATATACAGTGTATCATTGAAAATACCTTATAATATAACGTAATATGCAGTGTATCATTGAAAATACCTTCTAATATATCGTAGTTTATCATTGAAAATACCTTATATTATAACGTAATATGCAGTGTATCATTGAAAATACCTTGTAATATAACGTAATATGCAGTGTATCATTGAAAATACCTTATAATATAACGTAATATGCAGTGTATCATTGAAAATACCTTATAATATAACGTAATATGCAGTGTATCATAGAAAATACCATGTAATATAACGTAATATACAGTGTATCATTGAAAATACCTTATAATATAACGTAATATGCAGTGTATCATTGAAAATACCTTCTAATATATCGTAGTTTATCATTGAAAATACCTTATAATATAACGTAATATGCAGTGTATCATTGAAAATACCTTATAATATAACGTAATATGCAGTGTATCATTGAAAATACCTTATAATATAACGTAATATGCAGTATATCATAGAAAATACCATGTAATATAACGTAGTATACAGTGTATCATTGAAAATACCTTATAATATAACGTAATATGCAGTGTATCATTGAAAATACCTTCTAATATATCGTTGTTTATCATTGAAAATACCTTATAATATAACGTGATATGCAGTGTATCATTGAAAATACCTTCTAATATATCGTAGTTTATCATTGAAAATACCTTATAATATAACGTAATATGCAGTGTATCATTGAAAATACCTTATAATATAACGTAATATGCAGTGTATCATAGAAAATACCATATAATATAACGTAATATACAGTGTATCATTGAAAATACCTTATAATATAACGTAATATGCAATGTATCATTGAAAATACCTTCTAATATAACGTAATATGCAGTATATCAATGAAAATACCTTATAATATAGCGTAATATCCAGTGTATCATTGAAAATACCTTATAATATAACGTAATATGCAGTGTATCATTGAAAATACCTTGTAATATAACGTAATATGCAGTGTATCATAGAAAATACCATGTAATATAACGTAATATACAGTGTATCATTGAAAATACCTTATAATATAACGTAATATGCAGTGTATCATTGAAAATACCTTGTAATATAACGTAATATGCAGTGTATCATTGAAAATACCTTATAATATAACGTAATATGCAGTGTATCATTGAAAATACCTTATAATATAACGTAATATGCAGTGTATCATAGAAAATACCATGTAATATAACGTAATATACAGTGTATCATTGAAAATACCTTATAATATAACGTAATATGCAGTGTATCATTGAAAATACCTTCTAATATATCGTAATATGCAGTATATCAATGAAAATACCTTATAATATAGCGTAATATCCAGTGTATCATTGAAAATACCTTATAATATAACGTAATATGCAGTGTATCATTGAAAATACCTTGTAATATAACGTAATATGCAGTGTATCATTGAAAATACCTTATAATATAACGTAATATGCAGTGTATCATTGAAAATACCTTATAATATAACGTAATATGCAGTGTATCATAGAAAATACCATGTAATATAACGTAATATACAGTGTATCGTTGAAAATTCCTTATAATATAACGTAATATGCAGTGTATCATTGAAAATACCTTCTAATATATCGTAGTTTATCATTGAAAATACCTTATAATATAACGTAATATGCAGTGTATAATTGAAAATACCTTATAATATAACGTAATATGCAGTGTATCATTGAAAATACCTTATAATATAACGTAATAAGCAGTGTATCATTGAAAATACCTTATAATATAACGTAATATGCACTGTATCATAGAAAATACCATGTAATATAACGTAATATACAGTGTATCATTGAAAATACCTTATAATATAACGTAATATGCAGTGTATCAATGAAAATACCTTCTAATATATCGTAGTTTATCATTGAAAATACCTTATAATATAACGTAATATGCAGTGTATCATTGAAAATACCTTATAATATAACGTAATATGCAGTGTATCATTGAAAATACCTTATAATATAAAGTAACATGCAGTGTATCATTGAAAATACCTTATAATATAACGTAATATGTAGTGTATCATTGAAAATACCTTATAATATAGCGTAATATGCAGTGTATCATTGAAAATACCTTATAATATAGCGTAATATGCAGTGTATCATTGAAAATACCTTATAGTATAACGTAATATGCAGTGTATCAATGAAAATACCTTCTAATATATCGTAGTTTATCATTGAAAACACCTTATAATATAACGTAATATGCAGTGTATCATTGAAAATACCTTATAATATAACGTAATATGCAGTGTATCATTGAAAATACCTTATAATATAACGTAATATGCAGTGTATCATAGAAAATACCATATAATATAACGTAATATACAGTGTATCATTGAAAATACCTTATAATATAACGTAATATGCAGTGTATCATTGAAAATACCTTCTAATATATCGTAGTTTATCATTGAAAATACCTTATATTATAACGTAATATGCAGTGTATCATTGAAAATACCTTGTAATATAACGTAATATGCAGTGTATCATTGAAAATACCTTATAATATAACGTAATATGCAGTGTATCATTGAAAATACCTTATAATATAACGTAATATGCAGTGTATCATAGAAAATACCATGTAATATAACGTAATATACAGTGTATCATTGAAAATACCTTATAATATAACGTAATATGCAGTGTATCATTGAAAATACCTTCTAATATATCGTTGTTTATCATTGAAAATACCTTATAATATAACGTAATATGCAGTGTGTCATTGAAAATACCATATAATATAACGTAATATGCAGTGTATCATTGAAAATACCTTATAATATAACGTAATATGCAGTGTATCATTGATAATACCTTATAATATAACGTAATATGCAGTGTATCATAGAAAATACCATATAATATAACGTAATATACAGTGTATCATTGAAAATACCTTCTAATATATCGTAGTTTATCATTGAAAATACCTTATATTATAACGTAATATGCAGTGTATCATTGAAAATACCTTGTAATATAACGTAATATGCAGTGTATCATTGAAAATACCTTATAATATAACGTAATATGCAGTGTATCATTGAAAATACCTTATAATATAACGTAATATGCAGTGTATCATAGAAAATACCATGTAATATAACGTAATATACAGTGTATCATTGAAAATACCTTATAATATAACGTAATATGCAGTGTATCATTGAAAATACCTTCTAATATATCGTTGTTTATCATTGAAAATACCTTATAATATAACGTAATATGCAGTTTATCATTGAAAATACCTTGTAATATAACGTAATATGCAGTGTATCATTGAAAATACCTTATAATATAACGTAATATGCAGTGTATCATTGAAAATACCTTCTAATATATCGTTGTTTATCATTGAAAATACCTTATAATATAACGTAATATGCAGTTTATCAATGAAAATACCTTCTAATATATCGTAGTTTATCATTGAAAACACCTTATAATATAACGTAACATGCAGTGTATCATTGAAAATACCTTATAATATAACGTAATATGCAGTGTATCATTGAAAATACCTTATAATATAACGTAATATGCAGTGTAACATAGAAAATACCATATAATATAACGTAATATACAGTGTATCATTGAAAATACCTTATAATATAACGTAATATGCAGTGTATCATTGAAAATACCTTCTAATATATCGTAGTTTATCATTGAAAATACCTTATATTATAACGTAATATGCAGTGTATCATTGAAAATACCTTGTAATATAACGTAATATGCAGTGTATCATTGAAAATACCTTATAATATAACGTAATATGCAGTGTATCATTGAAAATACCTTATAATATAACGTAATATGCAGTGTATCATAGAAAATACCATGTAATATAACGTAATATGCAGTGTATCATTGAAAATACCTTCTAATATATCGTTGTTTATCATTGAAAATACCTTATAATATAACGTAATATGCAGTTTATCATTGAAAATACCTTGTAATATAACGTAATATGCAGTGTATCATAGAAAATACCATGTAATATAACGTAATATACAGTGTATCATTGAAAATACCTTATAGTATAACGTAATATGCAGTGTATCAATGAAAATACCTTCTAATATATCGTAGTTTATCATTGAAAACACCTTATAATATAACGTAATATGCAGTGTATCATTGAAAATACCTTATAATATAACGTAATATGCAGTGTATCATAGAAAATACCATGTAATATAACGTAATATACAGTGTATCATTGAAAATACCTTATAATATGACGTAATATGCAGTGTATCATTGAAAATACCTTCTAATATATCGTTGTTTATCATTGAAAATACCTTATAATATAACGTAATATGCAGTGTGTCATTGAAAATACCATATAATATAACGTAATATGCAGTGTATCATTGAAAATACCTTATAGTATAACGTAATATGCAGTGTATCAATGAAAATACCTTCTAATATATCGTAGTTTATCATTGAAAACACCTTATAATATAACGTAATATGCAGTGTATCATTGAAAATACCTTATAATATAACGTAATATGCAGTGTATCATTGAAAATACCTTATAATATAACGTAATATGCAGTGTATCATAGAAAATACCATATAATATAACGTAATATACAGTGTATCATTGAAAATACCTTATAATATAACGTAATATGCAGTGTATCATTGAAAATACCTTCTAATATATCGTAGTTTATCATTGAAAATACCTTATATTATAACGTAATATGCAGTGTATCATTGAAAATACCTTGTAATATAACGTAATATGCAGTGTATCATTGAAAATACCTTATAATATAACGTAATATGCAGTGTATCATTGAAAATACCTTATAATATAACGTAATATGCAGTGTATCATAGAAAATACCATGTAATATAACGTAATATACAGTGTATCATTGAAAATACCTTATAATATAACGTAATATGCAGTGTATCATTGAAAATACCTTCTAATATATCGTTGTTTATCATTGAAAATACCTTATAATATAACGTAATATGCAGTGTGTCATTGAAAATACCATATAATATAACGTAATATGCAATGTATCATTGAAAATACCTTCTAATATAACGTAATATGCAGTATATCAATGAAAATACCTTATAATATAGCGTAATATCCAGTGTATCATTGAAAATACCTTATAATATAACGTAATATGCAGTGTATCATTGAAAATACCTTATAATATAACGTAATATGCAGTGTATCATTGAAAATACCTTATAATATAACGTAATATGCAGTGTATCATTGAAAATACCTTATAATATAACGTAATATGCAGTGTATCATAGAAAATACCATGTAATATAACGTAATATGCAGTGTATCATTGAAAATACCTTCTAATATATCGTTGTTTATCATTGAAAATACCTTATAATATAACGTAATATGCAGTGTGTCATTGAAAATACCATATAATATAACGTAATATGCAGTGTATCATTGAAAATACCTTATAGTATAACGTAATATGCAGTGTATCAATGAAAATACCTTCTAATATATCGTAGTTTATCATTGAAAACACCTTATAATATAACGTAATATGCAGTGTATCATTGAAAATACCTTATAATATAACGTAATATGCAGTGTATCATTGAAAATACCTTATAATATAACGTAATATGCAGTGTATCATTGAAAATACCTTATAATATAACGTAATATGCAGTGTATCATAGAAAATACCATGTAATATAACGTAATATACAGTGTATCATTGAAAATACCTTATAATATAACGTAATATGCAGTGTATCATTGAAAATACCTTCTAATATTTCGTTGTTTATCATTGAAAATACCTTATAATATAACGTAATATGCAGTGTGTCATTGAAAATACCATATAATATAACGTAATATGCAATGTATCATTGAAAATACCTTCTAATATAACGTAATATGCAGTATATCAATGAAAATACCTTATAATATAGCGTAATATCCAGTGTATCATTGAAAATACCTTATAATATAACGTAATATGCAGTGTATCATTGAAAATACCTTCTAATATATCGTAGTTTATCATTGAAAACACCTTATAATATAACGTAATATGCAGTGTATCATAGAAAATACCATGTAATATAACGTAATATACAGTGTATCATTGAAAATACCTTATAATATAACGTAATATGCAGTGTATCATTGAAAATACCTTATAGTATAACGTAATATGCAGTGTATCAATGAAAATACCTTCTAATATATCGTAGTTTATCATTGAAAACACCTTATAATATAACGTAATATGCAGTGTATCATTGAAAATACCTTATAATATAACGTAATATGCAGTGTATCATAGAAAATACCATGTAATATAACGTAATATGCAGTGTATCATTGAAAATACCTTCTAATATATCGTTGTTTATCATTGAAAATACCTTATAATATAACGTAATATGCAGTGTGTCATTGAAAATACCATATAATATAACGTAATATGCAGTGTATCATTGAAAATACCTTATAGTATAACGTAATATGCAGTGTATCAATGAAAATACCTTCTAATATATCGTAGTTTATCATTGAAAACACCTTATATTATAACGTAATATGCAGTGTATCATTGAAAATACCTTATAATATAACGTAATATGCAGTGTATCATTGAAAATACCTTATAATATAACGTAATATGCAGTGTATCATAGAAAATACCATGTAATATAACGTAATATACAGTGTATCATTGAAAATACCTTATAATATAACGTAATATGCAGTGTATCATTGAAAATACCTTCTAATATATCGTTGTTTATCATTGAAAATACCTTATAATATAACGTAATATGCAGTGTGTCATTGAAAATACCATATAATATAACGTAATATGCAATGTATCATTGAAAATACCTTCTAATATAACGTAATATGCAGTATATCAATGAAAATACCTTATAATATAGCGTAATATCCAGTGTATCATTGAAAATACCTTATAATATAACGTAATATGCAGTGTATCATTGAAAATACCTTGTAATATAACGTAATATGCAGTGTATCATTGAAAATACCTTATAATATAACGTAATATGCAGTGTATCATTGAAAATACCTTATAATATAACGTAATATGCAGTGTATCATAGAAAATACCATGTAATATAACGTAATATACAGTGTATCATTGAAAATACCTTATAATATAACGTAATATGCAGTGTATCATTGAAAATACCTTCTAATATATCGTAATATGCAGTGTATCATAGAAAATACCATGTAATATAACGTAATATACAGTGTATCATTGAAAATACCTTATAATATAACGTAATATGCAGTGTATCATTGAAAATACCTTCTAATATATCGTAGTTTATCATTGAAAACACCTTATAATATAACGTAATATGCAGTGTATCATAGAAAATACCATGTAATATAACGTAATATACAGTGTATCATTGAAAATACCTTATAATATAACGTAATATGCAGTGTATCAATGAAAATACCTTCTAATATATCGTAGTTTATCATTGAAAACACCTTATAATACAACGTAATATGCAGTGTATCATTGAAAATACCTTATAATATAACGTAATAAGCAGTGTATCATTGAAAATACCTTATAATATAACGTAATATGCACTGTATCAATGAAAATACCTTCTAATATATCGTAGTTTATCATTGAAAATACCTTATAATATAACGTAATATGCAGTGTATCATTGAAAATACCTTATAATATAACGTAATATGCAGTGTATCATTGAAAATACCTTATAATATAACGTAATATGCAGTGTATCATTGAAAATACCTTATAATATAACGTAATATGCAGTGTATCATAGAAAATACCATGTAATATAACGTAATATACAGTGTATCGTTGAAAATACCTTATAATATAACGTAATATGCAGTGTATCATTGAAAATACCTTCTAATATATCGTAGTTTATCATTGAAAATACCTTATAATATAACGTAATATGCAGTGTATCATTGAAAATACCTTATAATATATCGTAATATACAGTGTATCATTGAAAATACCTTATAACATATCGTAATATGCAGTGTATCATTGAAAATACCTTATAATATATCGTAGTTTATCATTGAAAATACCTTGTAATATAACGTAATATACAGTGTATCATTGAAAATACCTTATAATATAACGTAATATGCAGTGTATCATTGAAAATACCATGTAATATAACGTAATATACAGTGTATCATTGAAAATACCTTATAATATAACGTAATATGCAGTGTATCATTGAAAATACCTTCTAATATATCGTAGTTTATCATTGAAAATACCTTCTAATATATCGTAGTTTATCATTGAAAATACCTTATAATATAACGTAATATGCAGTGTATCATTGAAAATACCTTATAATATAACGTAATATGCAGTGTATCATTGAAAATACCTTATAATATAACGTAATATGCAGTATATCATAGAAAATACCATGTAATATACAGTGTATCATTGAAAATACCTTATAATATAACGTAATCTGCAGTGTATCATTGACAATACCTTATAATATAACGTAATATGCAGTGTATCATAGAAAATACCATGTAATATAACGTAATATGCAGTGTATCATTGAAAATACCTTATAATATAACGTAATATGCAGTGTATCAATGAAAATACCTTATAATATAACGTAATATGCAGTGTATCATAGAAAATACTATGTAATATAACGTAATATACAGTGTATCATTGAAAATACCTTATAATATAACGTAATATGCAGTGTATCATTGAAAATACCTTCTAATATATCGTAGTTTATCATTGAAAGTACCTTATAATATAACATAATATGCAGTGTATCATAGAAAATACCTTCTAATATATCGTAGTTTATCATTGAAAATACCTTATAATATAACGTAATATGCAGTGTATCATTGAAAATACCTTCTAATATATCGTAATATGCAGTATATCAATGAAAATACCTTATAATATAGCGTAATATCCAGTGTATCATTGAAAATACCTTATAATATAACGTAATATGCAGTGTATCATTGAAAATACCTTGTAATATAACGTAATATGCAGTGTATCATTGAAAATACCTTATAATAAAACGTAATATGCAGTGTATCATTGAAAATACCTTATAATATAGCGTAATATGCAGTGTATCATTGAAAATACCTTATAATATAGCGTAATATGCAGTGTAGCATTGAAAATACCTTATAATATAACGTAATATGCAGTGTATCATTGAAAATACCTTATAATATAACGTAATATGCAGTGTATCATTGAAAATACCTTATAATATAACGTAATATGCAGTGTATCATTGAAAATACCTTATAATATAACGTAATATGCAGTGTATCATAGAAAATACCATGTAATATAACGTAATATACAGTGTATCATTGAAAATACCTTATAGTATAACGTAATATGCAGTGTATCAATGAAAATACCTTCTAATATATCGTAGTTTATCATTGAAAACACCTTATAATATAACGTAATATGCAGTGTATCATTGAAAATACCTTATAATATAACGTAATATGCAGTGTATCATTGAAAATACCTTATAATATAACGTAATATGCAGTGTATCATAGAAAATGCCATACAATATAACGTAATATACAGTGTATCATTGAAAATACCTTATAATATAACGTAATATGCAGTGTATCATTGAAAATACCTTCTAATATATCGTAGTTTATCATTGAAAATACCTTATATTATAACGTAATATGCAGTGTATCATAGAAAATACCATGTAATATAACGTAATATACAGTGTATCATTGAAAATACCTTATAATATAACGTAATATGCAGTGTATCAATGAAAATACCTTATAATATAACGTAATATGCAGTGTATCATAGAAAATACTATGTAATATAACGTAATAAACAGTGTATCATTGAAAATACCTTATAATATAACGTAATATGCAGTGTATCATTGAAAATACCTTCTAATATATCGTAGTTTATCATTGAAAATACCTTATAATATAACATAATATGCAGTGTATCATAGAAAATACCTTCTAATATATCGTAGTTTATCATTGAAAATACCTTATAATATAACGTAATATGCAGTGTATCATTGAAAATACCTTATAATATAACGTAATATGCAGTATATCATAGAAAATACCATGTAATATAACGTAATATACAGTGTATCATTGAAAATACCTTATAATATAACGTAATATGCAGTGTATCATTGAAAATACCTTCTAATATATCGTTGTTTATCATTGAAAATACCTTATAATATAACGTAATATGCAGCGTATCATTGAAAATACCTTCTAATATATCGTAGTTTATCATTGAAAATACCTTATATTATAACGTAATATGCAGTGTATCATTGAAAATACCTTGTAATATAACGTAATATGCAGTGTATCATTGAAAATACCTTATAATATAACGTAATATGCAGTGTATCATTGAAAATACCTTATAATATAACGTAATATGCAGTGTATCATAGAAAATACCATGTAATATAACGTAATATACAGTGTATCATTGAAAATACCTTATAATATAACGTAATATGCAGTGTATCATTGAAAATACCTTCTAATATATCGTTGTTTATCATTGAAAATACCTTATAATATAACGTAATATGCAGTTTATCATTGAAAATACCTTGTAATATAACGTAATATGCAGTGTATCATTGAAAATACCTTATAATATAACGTAATATGCAGTGTATCATTGAAAATACCTTCTAATATATCGTTGTTTATCATTGAAAATACCTTATAATATAACGTAATATGCAGTTTATCAATGAAAATACCTTCTAATATATCGTAGTTTATCATTGAAAACACCTTATAATATAACGTAACATGCAGTGTATCATTGAAAATACCTTATAATATAACGTAATATGCAGTGTATCATTGAAAATACCTTATAATATAACGTAATATGCAGTGTATCATAGAAAATACCATATAATATAACGTAATATACAGTGTATCATTGAAAATACCTTATAATATAACGTAATATGCAGTGTATCATTGAAAATACCTTCTAATATATCGTAGTTTATCATTGAAAATACCTTATATTATAACGTAATATGCAGTGTATCATTGAAAATACCTTGTAATATAACGTAATATGCAGTGTATCATTGAAAATACCTTATAATATAACGTAATATGCAGTGTATCATTGAAAATACCTTATAATATAACGTAATATGCAGTGTATCATAGAAAATACCATGTAATATAACGTAATATGCAGTGTATCATTGAAAATACCTTCTAATATATCGTTGTTTATCATTGAAAATACCTTATAATATAACGTAATATGCAGTTTATAATTGAAAATACCTTGTAATATAACGTAATATGCAGTGTATCATAGAAAATACCATGTAATATAACGTAATATACAGTGTATCATTGAAAATACCTTATAGTATAACGTAATATGCAGTGTATCAATGAAAATACCTTCTAATATATCGTAGTTTATCATTGAAAACACCTTATAATATAACGTAATATGCAGTGTATCATTGAAAATACCTTATAATATAACGTAATATGCAGTGTATCATAGAAAATACCATGTAATATAACGTAATATACAGTGTATCATTGAAAATACCTTATAATATAACGTAATATGCAGTGTATCATTGAAAATACCTTCTAATATATCGTTGTTTATCATTGAAAATACCTTATAATATAACGTAATATGCAGTGTGTCATTGAAAATACCATATAATATAACGTAATATGCAGTGTATCATTGAAAATACCTTATAGTATAACGTAATATGCAGTGTATCAATGAAAATACCTTCTAATATATCGTAGTTTATCATTGAAAACACCTTATAATATAACGTAATATGCAGTGTATCATTGAAAATACCTTATAATATAACGTAATATGCAGTGTATCATTGAAAATACCTTATAATATAACGTAATATGCAGTGTATCATAGAAAATACCATATAATATAACGTAATATACAGTGTATCATTGAAAATACCTTATAATATAACGTAATATGCAGTGTATCATTGAAAATACCTTCTAATATATCGTAGTTTATCATTGAAAATACCTTATATTATAACGTAATATGCAGTGTATCATTGAAAATACCTTGTAATATAACGTAATATGCAGTGTATCATTGAAAATACCTTATAATATAACGTAATATGCAGTGTATCATTGAAAATACCTTATAATATAACGTAATATGCAGTGTATCATAGAAAATACCATGTAATATAACGTAATATACAGTGTATCATTGAAAATACCTTATAATATAACGTAATATGCAGTGTATCATTGAAAATACCTTCTAATATATCGTTGTTTATCATTGAAAATACCTTATAATATAACGTAATATGCAGTGTGTCATTGAAAATACCATATAATATAACGTAATATGCAATGTATCATTGAAAATACCTTCTAATATAACGTAATATGCAGTATATCAATGAAAATACCTTATAATATAGCGTAATATCCAGTGTATCATTGAAAATACCTTATAATATAACGTAATATGCAGTGTATCATTGAAAATACCTTGTAATATAACGTAATATGCAGTGTATCATTGAAAATACCTTATAATATAACGTAATATGCAGTGTATCATTGAAAATACCTTATAATATAACGTAATATGCAGTGTATCATAGAAAATACCATGTAATATAACGTAATATGCAGTGTATCATTGAAAATACCTTCTAATATATCGTTGTTTATCATTGAAAATACCTTATAATATAACGTAATATGCAGTGTATCATTGAAAATACCATATAATATAACGTAATATGCAGTGTATCATTGAAAATACCTTATAGTATAACGTAATATGCAGTGTATCAATGAAAATACCTTCTAATATATCGTAGTTTATCATTGAAAACACCTTATAATATAACGTAATATGCAGTGTATCATTGAAAATACCTTATAATATAACGTAATATGCAGTGTATCATTGAAAATACCTTATAATATAACGTAATATGCAGTGTATCATTGAAAATACCTTATAATATAACGTAATATGCAGTGTATCATAGAAAATACCATGTAATATAACGTAATATACAGTGTATCATTGAAAATACCTTATAATATAACGTAATATGCAGTGTATCATTGAAAATACCTTCTAATATATCGTTGTTTATCATTGAAAATACCTTATAATATAACGTAATATGCAGTGTGTCATTGAAAATACCATATAATATAACGTAATATGCAATGTATCATTGAAAATACCTTCTAATATAACGTAATATGCAGTATATCAATGAAAATACCTTATAATATAGCGTAATATCCAGTGTATCATTGAAAATACCTTATAATATAACGTAATATGCAGTGTATCATTGAAAATACCTTCTAATATATCGTAGTTTATCATTGAAAACACCTTATAATATAACGTAATATGCAGTGTATCATAGAAAATACCATGTAATATAACGTAATATACAGTGTATCATTGAAAATACCTTATAATATAACGTAATATGCAGTGTATCATTGAAAATACCTTATAATATAACGTAATATGCAGTGTATCATAGAAAATACCATATAATATAACGTAATATACAGTGTATCATTGAAAATACCTTCTAATATATCGTTGTTTATCATTGAAAATACCTTATAATATAACGTAATATGCAGTGTGTCATTGAAAATACCATATAATATAACGTAATATGCAGTGTATCATTGAAAATACCTTATAGTATAACGTAATATGCAGTGTATCAATGAAAATACCTTCTAATATATCGTAGTTTATCATTGAAAACACCTTATAATATAACGTAATATGCAGTGTATCATTGAAAATACCTTATAATATAACGTAATATGCAGTGTATCATAGAAAATACCATGTAATATAACGTAATATGCGTGTATCATTGAAAATACCTTCTAATATATCGTTGTTTATCATTGAAAATACCTTATAATATAACGTAATATGCAGTGTGTCATTGAAAATACCATATAATATAACGTAATATGCAGTGTATCATTGAAAATACCTTATAGTATAACGTAATATGCAGTGTATCAATGAAAATACCTTCTAATATATCGTAGTTTATCATTGAAAACACCTTATAATATAACGTAATATGCAGTGTATCATTGAAAATACCTTATAATATAACGTAATATGCAGTGTATCATTGAAAATACCTTATAATATAACGTAATATGCAGTGTATCATAGAAAATACCATGTAATATAACGTAATATACAGTGTATCATTGAAAATACCTTATAATATAACGTAATATGCAGTGTATCATTGAAAATACCTTCTAATATATCGTTGTTTATCATTGAAAATACCTTATAATATAACGTAATATGCAGTGTGTCATTGAAAATACCATATAATATAACGTAATATGCAATGTATCATTGAAAATACCTTCTAATATAACGTAATATGCAGTATATCAATGAAAATACCTTATAATATAGCGTAATATCCAGTGTATCATTGAAAATACCTTATAATATAACGTAATATGCAGTGTATCATTGAAAATACCTTGTAATATAACGTAATATGCAGTGTATCATTGAAAATACCTTATAATATAACGTAATATGCAGTGTATCATTGAAAATACCTTATAATATAACGTAATATGCAGTGTATCATAGAAAATACCATGTAATATAACGTAATATACAGTGTATCATTGAAAATACCTTATAATATAACGTAATATGCAGTGTATCATTGAAAATACCTTCTAATATATCGTAATATGCAGTGTATCATAGAAAATACCATGTAATATAACGTAATATACAGTGTATCGTTGAAAATACCTTATAATATAACGTAATATGCAGTGTATCATTGAAAATACCTTCTAATATATCGTAGTTTATCATTGAAAACACCTTATAATATAACGTAATATGCAGTGTATCATAGAAAATACCATGTAATATAACGTAATATACAGTGTATCATTGAAAATACCTTATAATATAACGTAATATGCAGTGTATCAATGAAAATACCTTCTAATATATCGTAGTTTATCATTGAAAACACCTTATAATACAACGTAATATGCAGTGTATCATTGAAAATACCTTATAATATAACGTAATAAGCAGTGTATCATTGAAAATACCTTATAATATAACGTAATATGCACTGTATCAATGAAAATACCTTCTAATATATCGTAGTTTATCATTGAAAATACCTTATAATATAACGTAATATGCAGTGTATCATTGAAAATACCTTATAATATAACGTAATATGCAGTGTATCATTGAAAATACCTTATAATATAACGTAATATGCAGTGTATCATTGAAAATACCTTATAATATAACGTAATATGCAGTGTATCATAGAAAATACCATGTAATATAACGTAATATACAGTGTATCGTTGAAAATACCTTATAATATAACGTAATATGCAGTGTATCATTGAAAATACCTTCTAATATATCGTAGTTTATCATTGAAAATACCTTATAATATAACGTAATATGCAGTGTATCATTGAAAATACCTTATAATATATCGTAATATACAGTGTATCATTGAAAATACCTTATAACATATCGTAATATGCAGTGTATCATTGAAAATACCTTATAATATATCGTAGTTTATCATTGAAAATACCTTGTAATATAACGTAATATACAGTGTATCATTGAAAATACCTTATAATATAACGTAATATGCAGTGTATCATTGAAAATACCATGTAATATAACGTAATATACAGTGTATCATTGAAAATACCTTATAATATAACGTAATATGCAGTGTATCATTGAAAATACCTTCTAATATATCGTAGTTTATCATTGAAAATACCTTCTAATATATCGTAGCTTATCATTGAAAATACCTTATAATATAACGTAATATGCAGTGTATCATTGAAAATACCTTATAATATAACGTAATATGCAGTGTATCATTGAAAATACCTTATAATATAACGTAATATGCAGTATATCATAGAAAATACCATGTAATATACAGTGTATCATTGAAAATACCTTATAATATAACGTAATCTGCAGTGTATCATTGACAATACCTTATAATATAACGTAATATGCAGTGTATCATAGAAAATACCATGTAATATAACGTAATATACAGTGTATCATTGAAAATACCTTATAATATAACGTAATATGCAGTGTATCAATGAAAATACCTTATAATATAACGTAATATGCAGTGTATCATAGAAAATACTATGTAATATAACGTAATATACAGTGTATCATTGAAAATACCTTATAATATAACGTAATATGCAGTGTATCATTGAAAATACCTTCTAATATATCGTAGTTTATCATTGAAAGTACCTTATAATATAACATAATATGCAGTGTATCATAGAAAATACCTTCTAATATATCGTAGTTTATCATTGAAAATACCTTATAATATAACGTAATATGCAGTGTATCATTGAAAATACCTTCTAATATATCGTAATATGCAGTATATCAATGAAAATACCTTATAATATAGCGTAATATCCAGTGTATCATTGAAAATACCTTATAATATAACGTAATATGCAGTGTATCATTGAAAATACCTTGTAATATAACGTAATATGCAGTGTATCATTGAAAATACCTTATAATAAAACGTAATATGCAGTGTATCATTGAAAATACCTTATAATATAGCGTAATATGCAGTGTATCATTGAAAATACCTTATAATATAGCGTAATATGCAGTGTATCATTGAAAATACCTTATAATATAACGTAATATGCAGTGTATCATTGAAAATACCTTATAATATAACGTAATATGCAGTGTATCATTGAAAATACCTTATAATATAACGTAATATGCAGTGTATCATTGAAAATACCTTATAATATAACGTAATATGCAGTGTATCATAGAAAATACCATGTAATATAACGTAATATACAGTGTATCATTGAAAATACCTTATAGTATAACGTAATATGCAGTGTATCAATGAAAATACCTTCTAATATATCGTAGTTTATCATTGAAAACACCTTATAATATAACGTAATATGCAGTGTATCATTGAAAATACCTTATAATATAACGTAATATGCAGTGTATCATTGAAAATACCTTATAATATAACGTAATATGCAGTGTATCATAGAAAATACCATATAATATAACGTAATATACAGTGTATCATTGAAAATACCTTATAATATAACGTAATATGCAGTGTATCATTGAAAATACCTTCTAATATATCGTAGTTTATCATTGAAAATACCTTATATTATAACGTAATATGCAGTGTATCATAGAAAATACCATGTAATATAACGTAATATACAGTGTATCATTGAAAATACCTTATAATATAACGTAATATGCAGTGTATCAATGAAAATACCTTATAATATAACGTAATATGCAGTGTATCATAGAAAATACTATGTAATATAACGTAATAAACAGTGTATCATTGAAAATACCTTATAATATAACGTAATATGCAGTGTATCATTGAAAATACCTTCTAATATATCGTAGTTTATCATTGAAAATACCTTATAATATAACATAATATGCAGTGTATCATAGAAAATACCTTCTAATATATCGTAGTTTATCATTGAAAATACCTTATAATATAACGTAATATGCAGTGTATCATTGAAAATACCTTATAATATAACGTAATATGCAGTATATCATAGAAAATACCATGTAATATAACGTAATATACAGTGTATCATTGAAAATACCTTATAATATAACGTAATATGCAGTGTATCATTGAAAATACCTTATAATATATCGTTGTTTATCATTGAAAATACCTTATAATATAACGTAATATGCAGCGTATCATTGAAAATACCTTCTAATATATCGTAGTTTATCATTGAAAATACCTTATAATATAACGTAATATGCAGTGTATCATTGAAAATACCTTATAACATATCCTAATATGCAGTGTATCATAGAAAATACCTTATAATATAACGTAATATGCAGTGTATCATTGAAAATACCTTATAATATAAAGTAACATGCAGTGTATCATTGAAAATACCTTATAATATAACGTAATATGTAGTGTATCATTGAAAATACCTTATAATATAGCGTAATATGCAGTGTATCATTGAAAATACTATGTAATATAACGTAATAAACAGTGTATCATTGAAAATACCTTATAATATAACGTAATATGCAGTGTATCATTGAAAATACCTTCTAATATATCGTAGTTTATCATTGAAAATACCTTATAATATAACATAATATGCAGTGTATCATAGAAAATACCTTCTAATATATCGTAGTTTATCATTGAAAATACCTTATAATATAACGTAATATGCAGTGTATCATTGAAAATACCTTATAATATAACGTAATATGCAGTATATCATAGAAAATACCATGTAATATAACGTAATATACAGTGTATCATTGAAAATACCTTATAATATAACGTAATATGCAGTGTATCATTGAAAATACCTTCTAATATATCGTTGTTTATCATTGAAAATACCTTATAATATAACGTAATATGCAGTGTATCATTGAAAATACCTTATAACATATCCTAATATGAAGTGTATCATAGAAAATACCTTATAATATAACGTAATATGCAGTGTATCATTGAAAATACCTTATAATATAAAGTAACATGCAGTGTATCATTGAAAATACCTTATAATATAACGTAATATGTAGTGTATCATTGAAAATACCTTATAATATAGCGTAATATGCAGTGTATCATTGAAAATACCTTATAATATAGCGTAATATGCAGTGTATCATTGAAAATACCTTATAATATAACGTAATATGCAGTGTATCATTGACAATACCTTATAATATAACGTAATATGCAGTGTATCATAGAAAATACCATGTAATATAACGTAATATACAGTGTATCATTGAAAATACCTTATAATATAACGTAATATGCAGTGTATCATTGAAAATACCTTATAATATAACGTAATATGCAGTGTATCATAGAAAATACCATATAATATAACGTAATATACAGTGTATCATTGAAAATACCTTATAATATAACGTAATATGCAGTGTATCATTGAAAATACCTTCTAATATATCGTAGTTTATCATTGAAAATACCTTATATTATAACGTAATATGCAGTGTATCATAGAAAATACCATGTAATATAACGTAATATACAGTGTATCATTGAAAATACCTTATAATATAACGTAATATGCAGTGTATCAATGAAAATACCTTATAATATAACGTAATATGCAGTGTATCATAGAAAATACTATGTAATATAACGTAATAAACAGTGTACCATTGAAAATACCTTATAATATAACGTAATATGCAGTGTATCATTGAAAATACCTTCTAATATATCGTAGTTTATCATTGAAAATACCTTATAATATAACATAATATGCAGTGTATCATAGAAAATACCTTCTAATATATCGTAGTTTATCATTGAAAATACCTTATAATATAACGTAATATGCAGTGTATCATTGAAAATACCTTATAATATAACGTAATATGCAGTATATCATAGAAAATACCATGTAATATAACGTAATATACAGTGTATCATTGAAAATACCTTATAATATAACGTAATATGCAGTGTATCATTGAAAATACCTTCTAATATATCGTTGTTTATCATTGAAAATACCTTATAATATAACGTAATATGCAGCGTATCATTGAAAATACCTTCTAATATATCGTAGTTTATCATTGAAAATACCTTATAATATAACGTAATATGCAGTGTATCATTGAAAATACCTTATAACATATCCTAATATGCAGTGTATCATAGAAAATACCTTATAATATAACGTAATATGCAGTGTATCATTGAAAATACCTTATAATATAAAGTAACATGCAGTGTATCATTGAAAATACCTTATAATATAACGTAATATGTAGTGTATCATTGAAAATACCTTATAATATAGCGTAATATGCAGTGTATCATTGAAAATACTATGTAATATAACGTAATAAACAGTGTATCATTGAAAATACCTTATAATATAACGTAATATGCAGTGTATCATTGAAAATACCTTCTAATATATCGTAGTTTATCATTGAAAATACCTTATAATATAACATAATATGCAGTGTATCATAGAAAATACCTTCTAATATATCGTAGTTTATCATTGAAAATACCTTATAATATAACGTAATATGCAGTGTATCATTGAAAATACCTTATAATATAACGTAATATGCAGTATATCATAGAAAATACCATGTAATATAACGTAATATACAGTGTATCATTGAAAATACCTTATAATATAACGTAATATGCAGTGTATCATTGAAAATACCTTCTAATATATCGTTGTTTATCATTGAAAATACCTTATAATATAACGTAATATGCAGTGTATCATTGAAATACCTTATAACATATCCTAATATGCAGTGTATCATAGAAAATACCTTATAATATAACGTAATATGCAGTGTATCATTGAAAATACCTTATAATATAAAGTAACATGCAGTGTATCATTGAAAATACCTTATAATATAACGTAATATGTAGTGTATCATTGAAAATACCTTATAATATAGCGTAATATGCAGTGTATCATTGAAAATACCTTATAATATAGCGTAATATGCAGTGTATCATTGAAAATACCTTATAATATAACGTAATATGCAGTGTATCATTGACAATACCTTATAATATAACGTAATATGCAGTGTATCATAGAAAATACCATGTAATATAACGTAATATACAGTGTATCATTGAAAATACCTTATAATATAACGTAATATGCAGTGTATCAATGAAAATACCTTATAATATAACGTAATATGCAGTGTATCATAGAAAATACTATGTAATATAACGTAATAAACAGTGCATCATTGAAAATACCTTATAATATAACGTAATATGCAGTGTATCATTGAAAATACCTTCTAATATATCGTAGTTTATCATTGAAAATACCTTATAATATAACATAATATGCAGTGTATCATAGAAAATACCTTCTAATATATCGTAGTTTATCATTGAAAATACCTTATAATATAACGTAATATGCAGTGTATCATTGAAAATACCTTATAATATAACGTAATATGCAGTATATCATAGAAAATACCATGTAATATAACGTAATATACAGTGTATCATTGAAAATACCTTATAATATAACGTAATATGCAGTGTATCATAGAAAATACCATGTAATATAACGTAATATACAGTGTATCATTGAAAATACCTTATAATATAACGTAATATGCAGTGTATCATTGAAAATACCTTCTAATATATCGTTGTTTATCATTGAAAATACCTTATAATATAACGTAATATGCAGTGTGTCATTGAAAATACCATATAATATAACGTAATATGCAATGTATCATTGAAAATACCTTCTAATATAACGTAATATGCAGTATATCAATGAAAATACCTTATAATATAGCGTAATATCCAGTGTATCATTGAAAATACCTTATAATATAACGTAATATGCAGTGTATCATTGAAAATACCTTGTAATATAACGTAATATGCAGTGTATCATTGAAAATACCTTATAATATAACGTAATATGCAGTGTATCATTGAAAATACCTTATAATATAACGTAATATGCAGTGTATCATAGAAAATACCATGTAATATAACGTAATATGCAGTGTATCATTGAAAATACCTTATAATATATCGTTGTTTATCATTGAAAATACCTTATAATATAACGTAATATGCAGTGTGTCATTGAAAATACCATATAATATAACGTAATATGCAGTGTATCATTGAAAATACCTTATAGTATAACGTAATATGCAGTGTATCAATGAAAATACCTTCTAATATATCGTAGTTTATCATTGAAAACACCTTATAATATAACGTAATATGCAGTGTATCATTGAAAATACCTTATAATATAACGTAATATGCAGTGTATCATTGAAAATACCTTATAATATAACGTAATATGCAGTGTATCATTGAAAATACCTTATAATATAACGTAATATGCAGTGTATCATAGAAAATACCATGTAATATAACGTAATATACAGTGTATCATTGAAAATACCTTATAATATAACGTAATATGCAGTGTATCATTGAAAATACCTTCTAATATATCGTTGTTTATCATTGAAAATACCTTATAATATAACGTAATATGCAGTGTGTCATTGAAAATACCATATAATATAACGTAATATGCAATGTATCATTGAAAATACCTTCTAATATAACGTAATATGCAGTATATCAATGAAAATACCTTATAATATAGCGTAATATCCAGTGTATCATTGAAAATACCTTATAATATAACGTAATATGCAGTGTATCATTGAAAATACCTTCTAATATATCGTAGTTTATCATTGAAAATACCTTATAATATAACGTAATATGCAGTGTATCATAGAAAATACCATGTAATATAACGTAATATACAGTGTATCATTGAAAATACCTTATAATATAACGTAATATGCAGTGTATCATTGAAAATACCTTATAATATAACGTAATATGCAGTGTATCATATAAAATACCATGTAATATAACGTAATATGCAGTGTATCATTGAAAATACCTTCTAATATATCGTTGTTTATCATTGAAAATACCTTATAATATAACGTAATATGCAGTGTGTCATTGAAAATACCATATAATATAACGTAATATGCAGTGTATCATTGAAAATACCTTATAGTATAACGTAATATGCAGTGTATCAATGAAAATACCTTCTAATATATCGTAGTTTATCATTGAAAACACCTTATAATATAACGTAATATGCAGTGTATCATTGAAAATACCTTATAATATAACGTAATATGCAGTGTATCATAGAAAATACCATGTAATATAACGTAATATGCAGTGTATCATTGAAAATACCTTCTAATATATCGTTGTTTATCATTGAAAATACCTTATAATATAACGTAATATGCAGTGTGTCATTGAAAATACCATATAATATAACGTAATATGCAGTGTATCATTGAAAATACCTTATAGTATAACGTAATATGCAGTGTATCAATGAAAATACCTTCTAATATATCGTAGTTTATCATTGAAAACACCTTATAATATAACGTAATATGCAGTGTATCATTGAAAATACCTTATAATATAACGTAATATGCAGTGTATCATTGAAAATACCTTATAATATAACGTAATATGCAGTGTATCATAGAAAATACCATATAATATAACGTAATATACAGTGTATCATTGAAAATACCTTATAATATAACGTAATATGCAGTGTATCATTGAAAATACCTTCTAATATATCGTAGTTTATCATTGAAAATACCTTATATTATAACGTAATATGCAGTGTATCATTGAAAATACCTTGTAATATAACGTAATATGCAGTGTATCATTGAAAATACCTTATAATATAACGTAATATGCAGTGTATCATTGAAAATACCTTATAATATAACGTAATATGCAGTGTATCATAGAAAATACCATGTAATATAACGTAATATACAGTGTATCATTGAAAATACCTTATAATATAACGTAATATGCAGTGTATCATTGAAAATACCTTCTAATATATCGTTGTTTATCATTGAAAATACCTTATAATATAACGTAATATGCAGTGTGTCATTGAAAATACCATATAATATAACGTAATATGCAATGTATCATTGAAAATACCTTCTAATATAACGTAATATGCAGTATATCAATGAAAATACCTTATAATATAGCGTAATATCCAGTGTATCATTGAAAATACCTTATAATATAACGTAATATGCAGTGTATCATTGAAAATACCTTGTAATATAACGTAATATGCAGTGTATCATTGAAAATACCTTATAATATAACGTAATATGCAGTGTATCATTGAAAATACCTTATAATATAACGTAATATGCAGTGTATCATAGAAAATACCATGTAATATAACGTAATATACAGTGTATCATTGAAAATACCTTATAATATAACGTAATATGCAGTGTATCATTGAAAATACCTTCTAATATATCGTAATATGCAGTGTATCATAGAAAATACCATGTAATATAACGTAATATACAGTGTATCATTGAAAATACCTTATAATATAACGTAATATGCAGTGTATCATTGAAAATACCTTCTAATATATCGTAGTTTATCATTGAAAACACCTTATAATATAACGTAATATGCAGTGTATCATAGAAAATACCATGTAATATAACGTAATATACAGTGTATCATTGAAAATACCTTATAATATAACGTAATATGCAGTGTATCAATGAAAATACCTTCTAATATATCGTAGTTTATCATTGAAAACACCTTATAATACAACGTAATATGCAGTGTATCATTGAAAATACCTTATAATATAACGTAATAAGCAGTGTATCATTGAAAATACCTTATAATATAACGTAATATGCACTGTATCAATGAAAATACCTTCTAATATATCGTAGTTTATCATTGAAAATACCTTATAATATAACGTAATATGCAGTGTATCATTGAAAATACCTTATAATATAACGTAATATGCAGTGTATCATTGAAAATACCTTATAATATAACGTAATATGCAGTGTATCATTGAAAATACCTTATAATATAACGTAATATGCAGTGTATCATAGAAAATACCATGTAATATAACGTAATATACAGTGTATCATTGAAAATACCTTATAATATAACGTAATATGCAGTGTATCATTGAAAATACCTTCTAATATATCGTTGTTTATCATTGAAAATACCTTATAATATAACGTAATATGCAGTGTGTCATTGAAAATACCATATAATATAACGTAATATGCAATGTATCATTGAAAATACCTTCTAATATAACGTAATATGCAGTATATCAATGAAAATACCTTATAATATAGCGTAATATCCAGTGTATCATTGAAAATACCTTATAATATAACGTAATATGCAGTGTATCATTGAAAATACCTTCTAATATATCGTAGTTTATCATTGAAAACACCTTATAATATAACGTAATATGCAGTGTATCATAGAAAATACCATGTAATATAACGTAATATACAGTGTATCATTGAAAATACCTTATAATATAACGTAATATGCAGTGTATCATTGAAAATACCTTATAATATAACGTAATATGCAGTGTATCATAGAAAATACCATGTAATATAACGTAATATGCAGTGTATCATTGAAAATACCTTCTAATATATCGTTGTTTATCATTGAAAATACCTTATAATATAACGTAATATGCAGTGTGTCATTGAAAATACCATATAATATAACGTAATATGCAGTGTATCATTGAAAATACCTTATAGTATAACGTAATATGCAGTGTATCAATGAAAATACCTTCTAATATATCGTAGTTTATCATTGAAAACACCTTATAATATAACGTAATATGCAGTGTATCATTGAAAATACCTTATAATATAACGTAATATGCAGTGTATCATAGAAAATACCATATAATATAACGTAATATGCAGTGTATCATTGAAAATACCTTCTAATATATCGTAGTTTATCATTGAAAATACCTTATAATATAACGTAATATGCAGTGTGTCATTGAAAATACCATATAATATAACGTAATATGCAGTGTATCATTGAAAATACCTTATAATATAACGTAATATGCAGTGTATCAATGAAAATACCTTCTAATATATCGTAGTTTATCATTGAAAACACCTTATAATATAACGTAATATGCAGTGTATCATTGAAAATACCTTATAATATAACGTAATATGCAGTGTATCATTGAAAATACCTTATAATATAACGTAATATGCAGTGTATCATAGAAAATACCATATAATATAACGTAATATACAGTGTATCATTGAAAATACCTTATAATATAACGTAATATGCAGTGTATCATTGAAAATACCTTCTAATATATCGTAGTTTATCATTGAAAATACCTTATATTATAACGTAATATGCAGTGTATCATTGAAAATACCTTGTAATATAACGTAATATGCAGTGTATCATTGAAAATACCTTATAATATAACGTAATATGCAGTGTATCATTGAAAATACCTTATAATATAACGTAATATGCAGTGTATCATAGAAAATACCATGTAATATAACGTAATATACAGTGTATCATTGAAAATACCTTATAATATAACGTAATATGCAGTGTATCATTGAAAATACCTTCTAATATATCGTTGTTTATCATTGAAAATACCTTATAATATAACGTAATATGCAGTGTGTCATTGAAAATACCATATAATATAACGTAATATGCAATGTATCATTGAAAATACCTTCTAATATAACGTAATATGCAGTATATCAATGAAAATACCTTATAATATAGCGTAATATCCAGTGTATCATTGAAAATACCTTATAATATAACGTAATATGCAGTGTATCATTGAAAATACCTTGTAATATAACGTAATATGCAGTGTATCATTGAAAATACCTTATAATATAACGTAATATGCAGTGTATCATTGAAAATACCTTATAATATAACGTAATATGCAGTGTATCATAGAAAATACCATGTAATATAACGTAATATACAGTGTATCATTGAAAATACCTTATAATATAACGTAATATGCAGTGTATCATTGAAAATACCTTCTAATATATCGTAATATGCAGTGTATCATAGAAAATACCATGTAATATAACGTAATATACAGTGTATCATTGAAAATACCTTATAATATAACGTAATATGCAGTGTATCATTGAAAATACCTTCTAATATATCGTAGTTTATCATTGAAAACACCTTATAATATAACGTAATATGCAGTGTATCATAGAAAATACCATGTAATATAACGTAATATACAGTGTATCATTGAAAATACCTTATAATATAACGTAATATGCAGTGTATCAATGAAAATACCTTCTAATATATCGTAGTTTATCATTGAAAACACCTTATAATACAACGTAATATGCAGTGTATCATTGAAAATACCTTATAATATAACGTAATATGCAGTGTATCATTGAAAATACCTTATAATATAACGTAATATGCACTGTATCAATGAAAATACCTTCTAATATATCGTAGTTTATCATTGAAAATACCTTATAATATAACGTAATATGCAGTGTATCATTGAAAATACCTTATAATATAACGTAATATGCAGTGTATCATTGAAAATACCTTATAATATAACGTAATATGCAGTGTATCATTGAAAATACCTTATAATATAACGTAATATGCAGTGTATCATAGAAAATACCATGTAATATAACGTAATATACAGTGTATCGTTGAAAATACCTTATAATATAACGTAATATGCAGTGTATCATTGAAAATACCTTCTAATATATCGTAGTTTATCATTGAAAATACCTTATAATATAACGTAATATGCAGTGTATCATTGAAAATACCTTATAATATATCGTAATATACAGTGTATCATTGAAAATACCTTATAACATATCGTAATATGCAGTGTATCATTGAAAATACCTTATAATATATCGTAGTTTATCATTGAAAATACCTTGTAATATAACGTAATATACAGTGTATCATTGAAAATACCTTATAATATAACGTAATATGCAGTGTATCATTGAAAATACCATGTAATATAACGTAATATACAGTGTATCATTGAAAATACCTTATAATATAACGTAATATGCAGTGTATCATTGAAAATACCTTCTAATATATCGTAGTTTATCATTGAAAATACCTTCTAATATATCGTAGTTTATCATTGAAAATACCTTATAATATAACGTAATATGCAGTGTATCATTGAAAATACCTTATAATATAACGTAATATGCAGTGTATCATTGAAAATACCTTATAATATAACGTAATATGCAGTATATCATAGAAAATACCATGTAATATACAGTGTATCATTGAAAATACCTTATAATATAACGTAATCTGCAGTGTATCATTGACAATACCTTATAATATAACGTAATATGCAGTGTATCATAGAAAATACCATGTAATATAACGTAATATACAGTGTATCATTGAAAATACCTTATAATATAACGTAATATGCAGTGTATCAATGAAAATACCTTATAATATAACGTAATATGCAGTGTATCATAGAAAATACTATGTAATATAACGTAATATACAGTGTATCATTGAAAATACCTTATAATATAACGTAATATGCAGTGTATCATTGAAAATACCTTCTAATATATCGTAGTTTATCATTGAAAGTACCTTATAATATAACATAATATGCAGTGTATCATAGAAAATACCTTCTAATATATCGTAGTTTATCATTGAAAATACCTTATAATATAACGTAATATGCAGTGTATCATTGAAAATACCTTCTAATATATCGTAATATGCAGTATATCAATGAAAATACCTTATAATATAGCGTAATATCCAGTGTATCATTGAAAATACCTTATAATATAACGTAATATGCAGTGTATCATTGAAAATACCTTGTAATATAACGTAATATGCAGTGTATCATTGAAAATACCTTATAATAAAACGTAATATGCAGTGTATCATTGAAAATACCTTATAATATAAAGTAACATGCAGTGTATCATTGAAAATACCTTATAATATAACGTAATATGTAGTGTATCATTGAAAATACCTTATAATATAGCGTAATATGCAGTGTATCATTGAAAATACCTTATAATATAGCGTAATATGCAGTGTATCATTGAAAATACCTTATAATATAACGTAATATGCAGTGTATCATTGAAAATACCTTATAATATAACGTAATATGCAGTGTATCATTGAAAATACCTTATAATATAACGTAATATGCAGTGTATCATTGAAAATACCTTATAATATAACGTAATATGCAGTGTATCATAGAAAATACCATGTAATATAACGTAATATACAGTGTATCATTGAAAATACCTTATAGTATAACGTAATATGCAGTGTATCAATGAAAATACCTTCTAATATATCGTAGTTTATCATTGAAAACACCTTATAATATAACGTAATATGCAGTGTATCATTGAAAATACCTTATAATATAACGTAATATGCAGTGTATCATTGAAAATACCTTATAATATAACGTAATATGCAGTGTATCATAGAAAATACCATATAATATAACGTAATATACAGTGTATCATTGAAAATACCTTATAATATAACGTAATATGCAGTGTATCATTGAAAATACCTTCTAATATATCGTAGTTTATCATTGAAAATACCTTATATTATAACGTAATATGCAGTGTATCATAGAAAATACCATGTAATATAACGTAATATACAGTGTATCATTGAAAATACCTTATAATATAACGTAATATGCAGTGTATCATTGAAAATACCTTATAATATAACGTAATATGCAGTGTATCATAGAAAATACTATGTAATATAACGTAATAAACAGTGTATCATTGAAAATACCTTATAATATAACGTAATATGCAGTGTATCATTGAAAATATCTTCTAATATATCGTAGTTTATCATTGAAAATACCTTATAATATAACATAATATGCAGTGTATCATAGAAAATACCTTCTAATATATCGTAGTTTATCATTGAAAATACCTTATAATATAACGTAATATGCAGTGTATCATTGAAAATACCTTATAATATAACGTAATATGCAGTATATCATAGAAAATACCATGTAATATAACGTAATATACAGTGTATCATTGAAAATACCTTATAATATAACGTAATATGCAGTGTATCATTGAAAATACCTTCTAATATATCGTTGTTTATCATTGAAAATACCTTATAATATAACGTAATATGCAGCGTATCATTGAAAATACCTTCTAATATATCGTAGTTTATCATTGAAAATACCTTATAATATAACGTAATATGCAGTGTATCATTGAAAATACCTTATAACATATCCTAATATGCAGTGTATCATAGAAAATACCTTATAATATAACGTAATATGCAGTGTATCATTGAAAATACCTTATAATATAAAGTAACATGCAGTGTATCATTGAAAATACCTTATAATATAACGTAATATGTAGTGTATCATTGAAAATACCTTATAATATAGCGTAATATGCAGTGTATCATTGAAAATACTATGTAATATAACGTAATAAACAGTGTATCATTGAAAATACCTTATAATATAACGTAATATGCAGTGTATCATTGAAAATACCTTCTAATATATCGTAGTTTATCATTGAAAATACCTTATAATATAACATAATATGCAGTGTATCATAGAAAATACCTTCTAATATATCGTAGTTTATCATTGAAAATACCTTATAATATAACGTAATATGCAGTGTATCATTGAAAATACCTTATAATATAACGTAATATGCAGTGTATCATAGAAAATACCATGTAATATAACGTAATATACAGTGTATCATTGAAAATACCTTATAATATAACGTAATATGTAGTGTATCATTGAAAATACCTTATAATATAGCGTAATATGCAGTGTATCATTGAAAATACCTTATAATATAGCGTAATATGCAGTGTATCATTGAAAATACCTTATAATATAACGTAATATGCAGTGTATCATTGAAAATACCTTCTAATATATCGTAGTTTATCATTGAAAATACCTTATAATATAACATAATATGCAGTGTATCATAGAAAATACCTTCTAATATATCGTAGTTTATCATTGAAAATACCTTATAATATAACGTAATATGCAGTGTATCATTGAAAATACCTTATAATATAACGTAATATGCAGTATATCATAGAAAATACCATGTAATATAACGTAATATACAGTGTATCATTGAAAATACCTTATAATATAACGTAATATGCAGTGTATCATTGAAAATACCTTCTAATATATCGTTGTTTATCATTGAAAATACCTTATAATATAACGTAATATGCAGTGTATCATTGAAAATACCTTCTAATATATCGTAGTTTATCATTGAAAATACCTTATAATATAACGTAATATGCAGTGTATCATTGAAAATACCTTATAACATATCCTAATATGCAGTGTATCATAGAAAATACCTTATAATATAACGTAATATGCAGTGTATCATTGAAAATACCTTATAATATAAAGTAACATGCAGTGTATCATTGAAAATACCTTATAATATAACGTAATATGTAGTGTATCATTGAAAATACCTTATAATATAGCGTAATATGCAGTGTATCATTGAAAATACCTTATAATATAGCGTAATATGCAGTGTATCATTGAAAATACCTTATAATATAACGTAATATGCAGTGTATCATTGAAAATACCTTATAATATGACGTAATATGCAGTGTATCATTGAAAATACCTTATAATATAACGTAATATGCAGTGTATCATTGAAAATACCTTATAATATAACGTAATATGCGGTGTATCATTGAAAATACCTTATAATATAACGTAATATGCAGTGTATCATAGAAAATACCATGTAATATAACGTAATATACAGTGTATCATTGAAAATACCTTATAATATAACGTAATATGCAGTGTATCATTGAAAATACCTTCTAATATATCGTAGTTTATCATTGAAAATACCATATAATATAACGTAATATGCAGTGTATCATTGAAAAATACCTTGTAATATAACGTAATATGCAGTGTATCATTGAAAATACCTTATAATATAACGTAATATGCAGTGTATCATAGAAAATACCATGTAATATAACGTAATATACAGTGTATCATTGAAAATACCTTATAATATAACGTAATATGCAGTGTATCATAGAAAATACCATGTAATATAACGTAATATACAGTGTATCATTGAAAATACCTTATAATATAACGTAATATGCAGTGTATCAATGAAAATACCTTCTAATATATCGTAGTTTATCATTGAAAATAACTTATAATATAACGTAATATGCAGTGTATCATTGAAAATACCATATAATATAACGTAATATGCAATGTATCATTGAAAATACCTTATAATATAAGGTAATATGCAGTGTATCATTGAAAATACCTTATAATATAAAGTAACATGCAGTGTATCATTGAAAATACCTTATAATATAACGTAATATGTAGTGTATCATTGAAAATACCTTATAATATAGCGTGATATGCAGTGTATCATTGAAAATACCTTATAATATAGCGTAATATGCAGTGTATCATTGAAAATACCTTATAATATAACGTAATATGCAGTGTATCATTGAAAATTCCTTATAATATAACGTAATATGCAGTGTATCATTGAAAATACCTTATAATATAACGTAATATGCAGTGTATCATTGAAAATACCTTATAATATAACGTAATATGCAGTGTATCATAGAAAATACCATGTAATATAACGTAATATACAGTGTATCATTGAAAATACCTTATAATATAACGTAATATGCAGTGTATCATTTAAAATACCTTATAATATAACGTAATATGCAGTGTATCATTGAAAATACCTTCTAATATATCGTAGTTTATCATTGAAAATACCTTATAATATAACATAATATGCAGTGTATCATAGAAAATACCTTATAATATAAGGTAATATGCAGTGTATCATTGAAAATACCTTATAATATAAAGTAACATGCAGTGTATCATTGAAAATACCTTATAATATAACGTAATATGTAGTGTATCATTGAAAATACCTTATAATATAGCGTAATATGCAGTGTATCATTGAAAATACCTTATAATATAGCGTAATATGCAGTGTATCATTGAAAATACCTTATAATATAACGTAATATGCAGTGTATCATTGACAATTCCTTATAATATAACGTAATATGCAGTGTATCATTGAAAATACCTTATAATATAACGTAATATGCAGTGTATCATTGAAAATACCTTATAATATAACGTAATATGCAGTGTATCATAGAAAATACCATGTAATATAACGTAATATACAGTGTATCATTGAAAATACCTTATAATATAACGTAATATGCAGTGTATCATTGAAAATACCTTATAATATAACGTAATATGCAGTGTATCATAGAAAATACCATGTAATATAACGTAATATACAGTGTATCATTGAAAATACCTTATAATATAACGTAATATGCAGTGTATCATTGAAAATACCTTGTAATATAACGTAATATGCAGTGTATCATTGAAAATACCTTATAATATAACGTAATATGCAGTGTATCATAGAAAATACCATGTAATATAACGTAATATACAGTGTATCATTGAAAATACCTTATAATATAACGTAATATGCAGTGTATCATAGAAAATACCATGTAATATAACGTAATATACAGTGTATCATTGAAAATACCTTATAATATAACGTAATATGCAGTGTATCATTGAAAATACCTTCTAATATATCGTAGTTTATCATTGAAAATACCTTATAATATAACGTAATATGCAGTGTATCATTGAAAATACCTTATAATATAACGTAATATGCAGTGTATCATTGAAAATACCTTATAATATAACGTAATATGCAGTGTATCATAGAAAATACCATGTAATATAACGTAATATACAGTGTATCATTGAAAATACCTTATAATATAACGTAATATGCAGTGTATCAATGAAAATACCTTCTAATATATCGTAGTTTATCATTGAAAATACCTTATAATATAACGTAATATGCAGTGTATCATTGAAAATACCTTATAATATAACGTAATATGCAGTGTATCATTGAAAATACCTTATAATATAACGTAATATGCAGTATATCATAGAAAATACCATGTAATATAACGTAGTATACAGTGTATCATTGAAAATACCTTATAATATAACGTAATATGCAGTGTATCATTGAAAATACCTTATAATATAACGTAATATGCAGTGTATCATTGAAAATACCTTATAATATAACGTAATATGCAGTGTATCATAGAAAATACAATATAATATAACGTAATATGCAGTGTATCATTGAAAATACCATGTAATATAACGTAGTATACAGTGTATCATTGAAAATACCTTATAATATAACGTAATATGCAGTGTATCATTGAAAATACCTTATAATATAACGTAATATGCAGTGTATCATTGAAAATACCTTATAATATAACGTAATATGCAGTGTATCATAGAAAATACAATATAATATAACGTAATATGCAGTGTATCATTGAAAATACCTTATAATATAACGTAATATGCAGTGTATCATTGAAAATACCTTATAATATAACGTAATATGCAGTGTATCATAGAAAATACAATATAATATAACGTAATATGCAGTGTATCATTGAAAATACCTTATAATATAACGTAATATGCAGTGTATCATTGAAAATACCATGTAATATAACGTAGTATACAGTGTATCATTGAAAATACCTTATAATATAACGTAATATGCAGTCTATCATTGAAAATACCTTATAATATAACGTAATATGCAGTGTATCATTGAAAATACCTTATAATATAACGTAATATGCAGTGTATCATAGAAAATACAATATAATATAACGTAATATGCAGTGTATCATTGAAAATACCTTATAATATAACGTAGTATGCAGTGTATCATAGAAAATACCATGTAATATAACGTAATATACAGTGTATCATTGAAAATACCTTATAATATAACGTAATATGCAGTGTATCATAGAAAATACCATGTAATATAAAGTAATATACAGTGTATCATTGAAAATACCTTATAATATAACGTAATATGCAGTGTATCAATGAAAATACCTTCTAATATATCGTAGTTTATCATTGAAAATACCTTATAATATAACGTAATATGCAGTGTATCATTGAAAATACCTTATAATATAACGTAATATGCAGTGTATCATTGAAAATACCTTATAATATAACGTAATATGCAGTGTATCATAGAAAATACCATGTAATATAACGTAATATACAGTGTATCATTGAAAATACCTTATAATATAACGTAATATGCAGTGTATCAATGAAAATACCTTCTAATATATCGTAGTTTATCATTGAAAATACCTTATAATATAACGTAATATGCAGTGTATCATTGAAAATACCTTATAATATAACGTAATATGCAGTGTATCATTGAAAATACCTTATAATATAACGTAATATGCAGTATATCATAGAAAATACCATGTAATATAACGTAGTATACAGTGTATCATTGAAAATACCTTATAATATAACGTAATATGCAGTGTATCATTGAAAATACCTTATAATATAACGTAATATGCAGTGTATCATTGAAAATACCTTATAATATAACGTAATATGCAGTGTATCATAGAAAATACAATATAATATAACGTAATATGCAGTGTATCATTGAAAATACCATGTAATATAACGTAGTATACAGTGTATCATTGAAAATACCTTATAATATAAACGTAATATGCAGTGTATCATTGAAAATACCTTATAATATAACGTAATATGCAGTGTATCATTGAAAATACCTTATAATATAACGTAATATGCAGTGTATCATAGAAAATACAATATAATATAACGTAATATGCAGTGTATCATTGAAAATACCTTATAATATAACGTAATATGCAGTGTATCATTGAAAATACCTTATAATATAACGTAATATGCAGTGTATCATTGAAAATACCTTATAATATAACGTAATATGCAGTGTATCATTGAAAATACCTTATAATATAAAGTAACATGCAGTGTATCATTGAAAATACCTTATAATATAACGTAATATGTAGTGTATCATTGAAAATACCTTATAATATAGCGTAATATGCAGTGTATCATTGAAAATACTATGTAATATAACGTAATAAACAGTGTATCATTGAAAATACCTTATAATATAACGTAATATGCAGTGTATCATTGAAAATACCTTCTAATATATCGTAGTTTATCATTGAAAATACCTTATAATATAACATAATATGCAGTGTATCATAGAAAATACCTTCTAATATATCGTAGTTTATCATTGAAAATACCTTATAATATAACGTAATATGCAGTGTATCATTGAAAATACCTTATAATATAACGTAATATGCAGTATATCATAGAAAATACCATGTAATATAACGTAATATACAGTGTATCATTGAAAATACCTTATAATATAACGTAATATGCAGTGTATCATTGAAAATACCTTCTAATATATCGTTGTTTATCATTGAAAATACCTTATAATATAACGTAATATGCAGTGTATCATTGAAAATACCTTATAACATATCCTAATATGCAGTGTATCATAGAAAATACCTTATAATATAACGTAATATGCAGTGTATCATTGAAAATACCTTATAATATAAAGTAACATGCAGTGTATCATTGAAAATACCTTATAATATAACGTAATATGTAGTGTATCATTGAAAATACCTTATAATATAGCGTAATATGCAGTGTATCATTGAAAATACCTTATAATATAGCGTAATATGCAGTGTATCATTGAAAATACCTTATAATATAACGTAATATGCAGTGTATCATTGAAAATACCTTATAATATAACGTAATATGCAGTGTATCATTGAAAATACCTTATAATATAACGTAATATGCAGTGTATCATAGAAAATACCATGTAATATAACGTAATATACAGTGTATCATTGAAAATACCTTATAATATAACGTAATATGCAGTGTATCATTGAAAATACCTTATAATATAACGTAATATGCAGTGTATCATTGAAAATACCTTCTAATATATCGTAGTTTATCATTGAAAATACCTTATAATATACATAATATGCAGTGTATCATAGAAAATACCTTATAATATAAGGTAATATGCAGTGTATCATTGAAAATACCTTAAAATATAAAGTAACATGCAGTGTATCATTGAAAATACCTTATAATATAACGTAATATGTAGTGTATCATTGAAAATACCTTATAATATAGCGTAATATGCAGTGTATCATTGAAAATACCTTATAATATAGCGTAATATGCAGTGTATCATTGAAAATACCTTATAATATAACGTAATATGCAGTGTATCATTGAAAATTCCTTATAATATAACGTAATATGCAGTGTATCATTGAAAATACCTTATAATATAACGTAATATGCAGTGTATCATTGAAAATACCTTATAATATAACGTAATATGCAGTGTATCATAGAAAATACCATGTAATATAACGTAATATACAGTGTATCATTGAAAATACCTTATAATATAACGTAATATGCAGTGTATCATTGAAAATACCTTATAATATAACGTAATATGCAGTGTATCATAGAAAATACCATGTAATATAACGTAATATACAGTGTATCATTGAAAATACCTTATAATATAACGTAATATGCAGTGTATCATTGAAAATACCTTGTAATATAACGTAATATGCAGTGTATCATTGAAAATACCTTATAATATAACGTAATATGCAGTGTATCATAGAAAATACCATGTAATATAACGTAATATACAGTGTATCATTGAAAATACCT
>CAKAJI010001026.1:600000-790267 GCA_916610255.1 Lasioglossum lativentre
TAAGGTATTTGCAATGATACACTGCATATTACGTTATATTATATGGTATTTTCAATTGTAAACTACTATACATCATAAGGTATTTTCAATGATACACTGCATATGACGTTATATTATAAGGTATTTTCAATGACACACTGCATATTACGTTATATTATAAGGTATTTGCAATGATACACTGCATATTACGTTATATTATAAGGTATTTTCAATGATACACTGCATATTACGTTATATTATATGGTATTTTCAATTGTAAACTACTATATATTATAAGGTATTTTCAATGATAAACTACTATATATCATAAGGTATTTTCAATGATACACTGCATATGACGTTAATATATAAGGTATTTTCGATGACACACTGCATATTACGTTATATTATAAGGTATTTTCGATGACACACTGCATATTACGTTATATTATAAGGTATTTTCAATGATAAACTGCATATTATGGTATATTATAAGGTATTTTCAATGATACACTGCATATTACGTAATATTCTAAGGTATTTTCAATGATACACTGCATATTACGTTATATTATAAGGTATTTTCAATGATACACTGCATATTACGTTATATTATAAGGTATTTTCAATGATAAACTACTAAATATTATACGGTATTTTCAATGATACACTGCATATTACGTTATATTATAAGGTATTTGCAATGATACACTGCATATTACGTAATATTATATGGTACTTTCAATTGTAAACTACTATATATCATAAGGTATTTTCAATGATACACTGCATATGACGTTAATATATAAGGTATTTTCAATGACACAATGCATATTACGTTATATTATAAGGTATTTTCATTGATACACTACAAATTACCATATATTATATGGTATTTTCAATGATACACTGCATATTACGTTATATCATAAGGTATTTTCAATGATACACTGCATATTACGTTATATTATAAGGTATTTTCAATGATAAACTACTGTATATTATAAGGTATTTTCAAGGGTACACTGCATATTACGTTATATTATAAGGTATTTTCATTGATACACTGTATATTACGTTATATTATAAGGTATTTTCATTGATACACTACAAATTACCATATATTATAAGGTATTTTCAATGATACACTGCATATTACGTTATATCATAATGTATTTTCAATGATACACTGCATAATACGTTATATTATAAGGTATTTTCAATGATACACTGCATATTACGTTATATTATAAGGTGTTTTCAATGACACACTGCATATTACGTTATATTATAAGGTATTTTCAATTGTAAACTACTATATATCATAAGGTATTTTCAATGATACACTGCATATTACGTTATATTATAAGGTATTTGCAATGATACACTGCATATTACGTTATATTATATGGTATTTTCAATTGTAAACTACTATATATTATAAGGTATTTTCAATGATAAACTACTATATATTATAAGGTATTTTCAATGATACACTGCATATTACGTTATATTAATATATAAGGTATTTTCAATGACACACTGCATAATACGTTATATTATAAGGTGTTTTCAATGATACACTGCATATTACGTTATATTATAAGGTATTTTCAATGATAAACTACTATATATTATAAGGTATTTTCAATGATAAGCTACTATATATTATAAGGTATTTTCAATGATACACTGCATATTACGTTATATTATAAGCTTTTTCAATGGTAAACTACTATATATTATAAGGTATTTTCAAAGATACACTGCATAGTACGTTATATTCTAAGGTATTTTCAATGATACACTGCATATTACGTTATATTATAAGGTATTTTCAATGATACACTACATATTACGTTATATTATAAGGTATTTTCAATGATAAACTACTAAATATTATACGGTATTTTCAATGATACACTGCATATTACGTTATATTATAAGGTATTTGCAATGATACACTGCATATTACGTTATATTATATGGTATTTTCAATTGTAAACTACTATATATCATAAGGTATTTTCAATGATACACTGCATATGACGTTATATTATAAGGTATTTTCAATGACACACTGCATATTACGTTATATTATAAGGTATTTGCAATGATACACTGCATATTACGTTATATTATAAGGTATTTGCAATGATACACTGCATATTACGTTATATTATATGGTATTTTCAATTGTAAACTACTATATATTATAAGGTATTTTCAATGATAAACTACTATATATCATAAGGTATTTTCAATGATACACTGCATATGACGTTAATATATAAGGTATTTTCGATGACACACTGCATATTACGTTATATTATAAGGTATTTTCGATGACACACTGCATATTACGTTATATTATAAGGTATTTTCAATGATAAACTGCATATTATGGTATATTATAAGGTATTTTCAATGATACACTGCATATTACGTTATATTCTAAGGTATTTTCAATGATACACTGCATATTACGTTATATTATAAGGTATTTTCAATGATACACTGCATATTACGTTATATTATAAGGTATTTTCAATGATAAACTACTAAATATTATACGGTATTTTCAATGATACACTGCATATTACGTTATATTATAAGGTATTTGCAATGATACACTGCATATTACGTAATATTATATGGTACTTTCAATTGTAAACTACTATATATCATAAGGTATTTTCAATGATACACTGCATATGACGTTAATATATAAGGTATTTTCAATGACACAATGCATATTACGTTATATTATAAGGTATTTTCATTGATACACTACAAATTACCATATATTATATGGTATTTTCAATGATACACTGCATAATACGTTATATCATAAGGTATTTTCAATGATACACTGCATATTACGTTATATTATAAGGTATTTTCAATGATAAACTACTGTATATTATAAGGTATTTTCAAGGGTACACTGCATATTACGTTATATTATAAGGTATTTTCATTGATACACTGTATATTACGTTATATTATAAGGTATTTTCATTGATACACTACAAATTACCATATATTATAAGGTATTTTCAATGATACACTGCATATTACGTTATATCATAATGTATTTTCAATGATACACTGCATAATACGTTATATCATAAGGTATTTTCAATGATACACTGCATATTACGTTATATTATAAGGTGTTTTCAATGACACACTGCATATTACGTTATATTATAAGGTATTTTCAATTGTAAACTACTATATATCATAAGGTATTTTCAATGATACACTGCATATTACGTTATATTATAAGGTATTTGCAATGATACACTGCATATTACGTTATATTATATGGTATTTTCAATTGTAAACTACTATATATTATAAGGTATTTTCAATGATAAACTACTATATATTATAAGGTATTTTCAATGATACACTGCATATTACGTTATATTATAAGGTATTTTCAATGATAAACTGCATATTATGGTATCTTATAAGGTATTTTCAATGACACACTGCATATTACGTTATATTATAAGGTATTTTCAATGATAAACTGCATATTATGGTATATTATAAGGTATTTTCAATGATACACTGCATATTACGTTATATTATAAGGTATTTGCAATGATACACTGCATATTACGTTATATTATATGGTATTTTCAATTGTAAACTACTATATATTATAAGGTATTTTCAATGATAAACTACTATATATTATAAGGTATTTTCAATGATAAACTACTATATATTATAAGGTATTTTCAATGATACACTGCATATTACGTTATATTATAAGGTATTTTCAATGATAAACTGCATATTATGGTATCTTATAAGGTATTTTCAATGACACACTGCATATTACGTTATATTATAAGGTATTTTCAATGATAAACTGCATATTATGGTATATTATAAGGTATTTTCAATGATACACTGCATATTACGTTATATTATAAGGTATTTGCAATGATACACTGCATATTACGTTATATTATATGGTATTTTCAATTGTAAACTACTATATATCATAAGGTATTTTCAATGATACACTGCATATGACGTTAATATATAAGGTATTTTCGATGACACACTGCATATTACGTTATATTATAAGGTATTTTCGATGACACACTGCATATTACGTTATATTATAAGGTATTTTCAATGATAAACTGCATATTATGGTATATTATAAGGTATTTTCAATGATACACTGCATATTACGTTATATTCTAAGGTATTTTCAATGATACACTGCATATTACGTTATATTATAAGGTATTTTCAATGATACACTACATATTACGTTATATTATAAGGTATTTTCAATGATAAACTACTATATATTATACGGTATTTTCAATGATACACTGCATATTACGTTATATTATAAGGTATTTTCAATGATACACTGCATATTACGTAATATTATATGGTACTTTCAATTGTAAACTACTATATATCATAAGGTATTTTCAATGATACACTGCATATGACGTTAATATATAAGGTATTTTCAATGACACAATGCATATTACGTTATATTATAAGGTATTTTCATTGATACACTACAAATTACCATATATTATAAGGTATTTTCAATGATACACTGCATATTACGTTATATCATAAGGTATTTTCAATGATACACTGCATATTACGTTGTATTATAAGGTGTTTTCAATGATACACTGCATATTACGTTATATTATAAGGTATTTTCAATGATAAACTACTATATATTATAAGGTATTTTCAATGATACACTGCATATTACGTTATATTATAAGGTATTTTCAATGATAAACTACTATTTATTATAAGGTATTTTCAATGATAAACTACTATATATTATAAGGTATTTTCAATGATAAACTACTATATATTATAAGGTATTTTCAATGATACACTGCATATTACGTTATATTATAAGGTATTTTCAATGATACACTGCATATTACGATATATTATATGGTATTTTCATTGATACACTACAAATTACCATATATTATAAGGTATTTTCAATGATACACAGCATATTACGTTATATCATAATGTATTTTCAATGATACACTGCATAATACGTTATATTATAAGGTATTTTCAATGATAAACTACTATATATTATAAGGTATTTTCAATGATACACTGCATAATACGTTATATCATAAGGTATTTTCAATTGTAAACTACTATATATCATAAGGTATTTTCAATGATACACTGCATATTACGTTATATTATAAGGTATTTTCAATTGTAAACTACTATATATCATTAGGTATTTTCAATGATACACTGCATATTACGTTATATTATAAGGTATTTTCAATTGTAAACTACTATATATCATAAGGTATTTTCAATGACACACTGCATATTACGTTATATTATAAGGTATTTGCAATGATACACTGCATATTACGATATATTATATGGTATTTTCAATGATACACTGCATATTATGATATATTATAAGGTATTTTCAATGATACACTGCATATTACGTTATATTATAAGGTATTTTCAATGATACACTGCATATTACGTTATATTATAAGCTTTTTCAATGGTAAACTACTATATATTATAAGGTATTTTCAATGATACACTGCATATGACGTTATATTATAAGGTATTTTCAATGACACACTGCATATTACGTTATATTATAAGGTATTTGCAATGATACACTGCATATTACGATATATTATATGGTATTTTCAATGATACACTGCATATTATGATATATTATAAGGTATTTTCAATGATACACTGCATATTACGTTATATTATAAGGTATTTTCAATGATACACTACATATTACGTTATATTATAAGGTATTTTCAATGATAAACTACTAAATATTATACGGTATTTTCAATGATACACTGCATATTACGTTATATTATAAGGTATTTGCAATGATACACTGCATATTACGTAATATTATATGGTATTTTCAATTGTAAACTACTATATATCATAAGGTATTTTCAATGATACACTGCATATGACGTTAATATATAAGGTATTTTCGATGACACACTGCATATTACGTTATATTATAAGGTATTTTCAATGATAAACTGCATATTATGGTATATTATAAGGTATTTTCAATGATACACTGCATATTACGTTATATTATAAGGTATTTTCATTGATACACTACAAATTACCATATATTATATGGTATTTTCAATGATACACTGCATATTACGTTATATTATAAGGTATTTTCAATGATACACTGCATATTACGTTATATTATAAGCTTTTTCAATGGTAAACTACTATATATTATAAGGTATTTTCAATGATACACTGCATATGACGTTATATTATAAGGTATTTTCAATGACACACTGCATATTACGTTATATTATAAGGTATTTGCAATGATACACTGCATATTACGTTATATTATATGGTATTTTCAATTGTAAACTACTATATATCATAAGGTATTTTCAATGATACACTGCATATGACGTTATATTATAAGGTATTTTCAATGACACACTGCATATTACGTTATATTATAAGGTATTTGCAATGATACACTGCATATTACGATATATTATATGGTATTTTCAATGATACACTGCATATTATGATATATTATAAGGTATTTTCAATGATACACTGCATATTACGTTATATTATAAGGTATTTTCGATGACACACTGCATATTACGTTATATTATAAGGTATTTTCAATGATAAACTGCATATTATGGTATATTATAAGGTATTTTCAATGATACACTGCATATTACGTTATATTCTAAGGTATTTTCAATGATACACTGCATATTACGTTATATTATAAGGTATTTTCAATGATACACTACATATTACGTTATATTATAAGGTATTTTCAATGATAAACTACTAAATATTATACGGTATTTTCAATGATACACTGCATATTACGTTATATTATAAGGTATTTGCAATGATACACTGCATATTACGTTATATTATATGGTATTTTCAATTGTAAACTACTATATATCATAAGGTATTTTCAATGATACACTGCATATGACGTTAATATATAAGGTATTTTCAATGACACAATGCATATTACGTTATATTATAAGGTATTTTCAATGATACACTGCATATTACGTTATATTATAAGGTATTTTCGATGACACACTGCATATTACGTTATATTATAAGCTATTTTCAATGATAAACTACTATATATTATAAGGTATTTTCAATGATACACTGCATATTACGTTATATTATAAGGTATTTTCAATGATAAACTACTATATATTATAAGGTATTTTCAATGATACACTCCATATTACGTAATATTATAAGGTATTTTCAATGATACACTGCATATTACGTTATATTATATGGTATTTTCAATTGTAAACTACTATATATCATAAGGTATTTTCAATGATACACTGCATATGACGTTATATTATAAGGTATTTTCAATGACACACTGCATATTACGTTATATTATAAGGTATTTGCAATGATACACTGCATATTACGTTATATTATATGGTATTTTCAATTGTAAACTACTATATATCATAAGGTATTTTCAATGATACACTCCATATTACGTAATATTATAAGGTATTTTCAATGATACACTGCATATTACGTTATATTATATGGTATTTTCAATTGTAAACTACTATATATCATAAGGTATTTTCAATGATACACTGCATATGACGTTATATTATAAGGTATTTTCAATGACACACTGCATATTACGTTATATTATAAGGTATTTGCAATGATACACTGCATATTACGTTATATTATATGGTATTTTCAATTGTAAACTACTATATATCATAAGGTATTTTCAATGATACACTGCATATGACGTTATATTATAAGGTATTTTCAATGACACACTGCATATTACGTTACATTATAAGGTATTTGCAATGATACACTGCATATTACGATATATTATATGGTATTTTCAATGATACACTGCATATTATGATATATTATAAGGTATTTTCAATGATACACTGCATATTACGTTATATTATAAGGTATTTTCGATGACACACTGCATATTACGTTATATTATAAGGTATTTTCAATGATAAACTGCATATTATGGTATATTATAAGGTATTTTCAATGATACACTGCATATTACGTTATATTATAAGGTATTTTCATTGATACACTACAAATTACCATATATTATATGGTATTTTCAATGATACACTGCATAATACGTTATATCATAAGGTATTTTCAATGATACACTGCATATTACGTTATATTATAAGGTATTTTCAATGATAAACTACTGTATATTATAAGGTATTTTCAAGGGTACACTGCATATTACGTTATATTATAAGGTATTTTCATTGATACACTGTATATTACGATATATTATAAGGTATTTTCATTGATACACTACAAATTACCATATATTATAAGGTATTTTCAATGATACACTGCATATTACGTTATATCATAATGTATTTTCAATGATACACTGCATAATACGTTATATCATAAGGTATTTTCAATGATACACTGCATATTACGTTATATTATAAGGTGTTTTCAATGACACACTGCATATTACGTTATATTATAAGGTATTTTCAATTGTAAACTACTATATATCATAAGGTATTTTCAATGATACACTGCATATTACGTTATATTATAAGGTATTTTCAATTGTAAACTACTATATATCATAAGGTATTTTCAATGATACACTGCATATTACGTTATATTATAAGGTATTTTCAATGATACACTGCATATGACGTTATATTATAAGGTATTTTCAATGACACACTGCATATTACGTTATATTATAAGGTATTTTCAATGATACACTGCATATTACGTTATATTATAAGCTATTTTCAATGATAAACTACTGTATATTATAAGGTATTTTCAATGATACACTGCATATTACGTTGTATTATAAGGTATTTTCAATGATAAACTACTATATATTATAAGGTATTTTCAATGATACACTCCATATTACGTAATATTATAAGGTATTTTCAATGACACACTGCATATTACGTTATATTATAAGGTATTTTCAATGATAAACTGCATATTATGGTATATTATAAGGTATTTTCAATGATACACTGCATATTACGTTATATTATAAGGTATTTTCAATGACACACTGCATATTACGTTATATTATAAGGTATTTTCAATGATACACTGCATAATACGTTATATCATAAGGTATTTTCAATGATACACTGCATATTACGTTATATTATAAGGTATTTTCAATGATAAACTACTGTATATTATAAGGTATTTTCAAGGGTACACTGCATATTACGTTATATTATAAGGTATTTTCATTGATACACTGTATATTACGTTATATTATAAGGTATTTTCATTGATACACTACAAATTACCATATATTATAAGGTATTTTCAATGATACACTGCATATTACGTTATATCATAATGTATTTTCAATGATACACTGCATACTACGTTATATCATAAGGTATTTTCAATGATACATTGCATATTACGTTATATTATAAGGTGTTTTCAATGACACACTGCATATTACGTTATATTATAAGGTATTTTCAATTGTAAACTACTATATATCATAAGGTATTTTCAATGATACACTGCATATTACGTTATATTATAAGGTTTTTTCAATTGTAAACTACTATATATCATAAGGTATTTTCAATGATACACTGCATATTACGTTATATTATAAGGTATTTGCAATGATACACTGCATATTACGTTATATTATATGGTATTTTCAATTGTAAACTACTATATATTATAAGGTATTTTCAATGATAAACTACTATATATTATAAGGTATTTTCAATGATACACTGCATATTACGTTATATTATAAGGTATTTTCAATGATAAACTGCATATTATGGTATCTTATAAGGTATTTTCAATGATACACTGCATATTACGTTATATTAACATATAAGGTATTTTCAATGACACACTGCATAATACGTTATATTATAAGGTGTTTTCAATGATACACTGCATATTACGTTATATTATAAGGTATTTTCAATGATAAACTACTATATATTATAAGGTATTTTCAATGATAAGCTACTATATATTATAAGGTATTTTCAATGATACACTGCATATTACGTTATATTATAAGCTTTTTCAATGGTAAACTACTATATATTATAAGGTATTTTCAAAGATACACTGCATAGTACGTTATATTCTAAGGTATTTTCAATGATACACTGCATATTACGTTATATTATAAGGTATTTTCAATGATACACTACATATTACGTTATATTATAAGGTATTTTCAATGATAAACTACTAAATATTATACGGTATTTTCAATGATACACTGCATATTACGTTATATTATAAGGTATTTGCAATGATACACTGCATATTACGTTATATTATATGGTATTTTCAATTGTAAACTACTATATATCATAAGGTATTTTCAATGATACACTGCATATGACGTTATATTATAAGGTATTTTCAATGACACACTGCATATTACGTTATATTATAAGGTATTTGCAATGATACACTGCATATTACGATATATTATATGGTATTTTCAATGATACACTGCATATTATGATATATTATAAGGTATTTTCAATGATACACTGCATATTACGTTATATTATAAGGTATTTTCGATGACACACTGCATATTACGTTATATTATAAGGTATTTTCAATGATAAACTGCATATTATGGTATATTATAAGGTATTTTCAATGATACACTGCATATTACGTTATATTCTAAGGTATTTTCAATGATACACTGCATATTACGTTATATTATAAGGTATTTGCAATGATACACTGCATATTACGTTATATTATATGGTATTTTCAATTGTAAACTACTATATATCATAAGGTATTTTCAATGATACACTGCATATGACGTTATATTATAAGGTATTTTCAATGACACACTGCATATTACGTTATATTATAAGGTATTTGCAATGATACACTGCATATTACGATATATTATATGGTATTTTCAATGATACACTGCATATTATGATATATTATAAGGTATTTTCAATGATACACTGCATATTACGTTATATTATAAGGTATTTTCGATGACACACTGCATATTACGTTATATTATAAGGTATTTTCAATGATAAACTGCATATTATGGTATATTATAAGGTATTTTCAATGATACACTGCATATTACGTTATATTATAAGGTATTTTCAATGATACACTGCATATTACGTTATATTATAAGGTATTTTCAATGATACACTACATATTACGTTATATTATAAGGTATTTTCAATGATAAACTACTAAATATTATACGGTATTTTCAATGATACACTGCATATTACGTTATATTATAAGGTATTTGCAATGATACACTGCATATTACGTAATATTATATGGTATTTTCAATTGTAAACTACTATATATCATAAGGTATTTTCAATGATACACTGCATATGACGTTAATATATAAGGTATTTTCGATGACACACTGCATATTACGTTATATTATAAGGTATTTTCAATGATAAACTGCATATTATGGTATATTATAAGGTATTTTCAATGATACACTGCATATTACGTTATATTATAAGGTATTTTCATTGATACACTACAAATTACCATATATTATATGGTATTTTCAATGATACACTGCATAATACGTTATATCATAAGGTATTTTCAATGATACACTGCATATTACGTTATATTATAAGGTATTTTCAATGATAAACTACTGTATATTATAAGGTATTTTCAAGGGTACACTGCATATTACGTTATATTATAAGGTATTTTCATTGATACACTGTATATTACGTTATATTATAAGGTATTTTCATTGATACACTACAAATTACCATATATTATAAGGTATTTTCAATGATACACTGCATATTACGTTATATCATAATGTATTTTCAATGATACACTGCATAATACGTTATATCATAAGGTATTTTCAATGATACACTGCATATTACGTTATATTATAAGGTGTTTTCAATGACACACTGCATATTACGTTATATTATAAGGTATTTTCAATTGTAAACTACTATATATCATAAGGTATTTTCAATGATACACTGCATATTACGTTATATTATAAGGTATTTGCAATGATACACTGCATATTACGTTATATTATATGGTATTTTCAATTGTAAACTACTATATATTATAAGGTATTTTCAATGATAAACTACTATATATTATAAGGTATTTTCAATGATACACTGCATATTACGTTATATTATAAGGTATTTTCAATGATAAACTGCATATTATGGTATCTTATAAGGTATTTTCAATGGTACACTGCATATTACGTTATATTAATATATAAGGTATTTTCAATGACACACTGCATAATACGTTATATTATAAGGTGTTTTCAATGATACACTGCATATTACGTTATATTATAAGGTATTTTCAATGATAAACTACTATATATTATAAGGTATTTTCAATGATAAGCTACTATATATTATAAGGTATTTTCAATGATACACTGCATATTACGTTATATTATAAGCTTTTTCAATGGTAAACTACTATATATTATAAGGTATTTTCAAAGATACACTGCATATTACGTTATATTCTAAGGTATTTTCAATGATACACTGCATATTACGTTATATTATAAGGTATTTTCAATGATACACTACATATTACGTTATATTATAAGGTATTTTCAATGATAAACTACTAAATATTATACGGTATTTTCAATGATACACTGCATATTACGTTATATTATAAGGTATTTGCAATGATACACTGCATATTACGTTATATTATATGGTATTTTCAATTGTAAACTACTATATATCATAAGGTATTTTCAATGATACACTGCATATGACGTTATATTATAAGGTATTTTCAATGATAAACTGCATATTATGGTATATTATAAGGTATTTTCAATGATACACTGCATATTACGTTATATTATAAGGTATTTTCATTGATACACTACAAATTACCATATATCATATGGTATTTTCAATGATACACTGCATAATACGTTATATCATAAGGTATTTTCATTGATACACTGTATATTACGATATATTATAAGGTATTTTCATTGATACACTACAAATTACCATATATTATAAGGTATTTTCAATGATACACTGCATATTACGTTATATCATAATGTATTTTCAATGATACACTGCATAATACGTTATATCATAAGGTATTTTCAATGATACACTGCATATTACGTTATATTATAAGGTGTTTTCAATGACACACTGCATATTACGTTATATTATAAGGTATTTTCAATTGTAAACTACTATATATCATAAGGTATTTTCAATGATACACTGCATATTACGTTATATTATAAGGTATTTTCAATTGTAAACTACTATATATCATAAGGTATTTTCAATGATACACTGCATATTACGTTATATTATAAGGTATTTTCAATGATACACTGCATATGACGTTATATTATAAGGTATTTTCAATGACACACTGCATATTACGTTATATTATAAGGTATTTTCAATGATACACTGCATATTACGTTATATTATAAGCTATTTTCAATGATAAACTACTGTATATTATAAGGTATTTTCAATGATACACTGCATATTACGTTGTATTATAAGGTATTTTCAATGATAAACTACTATATATTATAAGGTATTTTCAATGATACACTCCATATTACGTAATATTATAAGGTATTTTCAATGACACACTGCATATTACGTTATATTATAAGGTATTTTCAATGATAAACTGCATATTATGGTATATTATAAGGTATTTTCAATGATACACTGCATATTACGTTATATTATAAGGTATTTTCAATGACACACTGCATATTACGTTATATTATAAGGTATTTTCAATGATACACTGCATAATACGTTATATCATAAGGTATTTTCAATGATACACTGCATATTACGTTATATTATAAGGTATTTTCAATGATAAACTACTGTATATTATAAGGTATTTTCAAGGGTACACTGCATATTACGTTATATTATAAGGTATTTTCATTGATACACTGTATATTACGTTATATTATAAGGTATTTTCATTGATACACTACAAATTACCATATATTATAAGGTATTTTCAATGATACACTGCATATTACGTTATATCATAATGTATTTTCAATGATACACTGCATACTACGTTATATCATAAGGTATTTTCAATGATACATTGCATATTACGTTATATTATAAGGTGTTTTCAATGACACACTGCATATTACGTTATATTATAAGGTATTTGCAATGATACACTGCATATTACGATATATTATATGGTATTTTCAATGATACACTGCATATTATGATATATTATAAGGTATTTTCAATGATACACTGCATATTACGTTATATTATAAGGTATTTTCGATGACACACTGCATATTACGTTATATTATAAGGTATTTTCAATGATAAACTGCATATTATGGTATATTATAAGGTATTTTCAATGATACACTGCATATTACGTTATATCATAATGTATTTTCAATGATACACTGCATACTACGTTATATCATAAGGTATTTTCAATGATACATTGCATATTACGTTATATTATAAGGTGTTTTCAATGACACACTGCATATTACGTTATATTATAAGGTATTTTCAATTGTAAACTACTATATATCATAAGGTATTTTCAATGATACACTGCATATTACGTTATATTATAAGGTTTTTTCAATTGTAAACTACTATATATCATAAGGTATTTTCAATGATACACTGCATATTACGTTATATTATAAGGTATTTGCAATGATACACTGCATATTACGTTATATTATATGGTATTTTCAATTGTAAACTACTATATATTATAAGGTATTTTCAATGATAAACTACTATATATTATAAGGTATTTTCAATGATACACTGCATATTACGTTATATTATAAGGTATTTTCAATGATAAACTGCATATTATGGTATCTTATAAGGTATTTTCAATGATACACTGCATATTACGTTATATTAATATATAAGGTATTTTCAATGACACACTGCATAATACGTTATATTATAAGGTGTTTTCAATGATACACTGCATATTACGTTATATTATAAGGTATTTTCAATGATAAACTACTATATATTATAAGGTATTTTCAATGATAAGCTACTATATATTATAAGGTATTTTCAATGATACACTGCATATTACGTTATATTATAAGCTTTTTCAATGGTAAACTACTATATATTATAAGGTATTTTCAAAGATACACTGCATAGTACGTTATATTCTAAGGTATTTTCAATGATACACTGCATATTACGTTATATTATAAGGTATTTTCAATGATACACTACATATTACGTTATATTATAAGGTATTTTCAATGATAAACTACTAAATATTATACGGTATTTTCAATGATACACTGCATATTACGTTATATTATAAGGTATTTGCAATGATACACTGCATATTACGTTATATTATATGGTATTTTCAATTGTAAACTACTATATATCATAAGGTATTTTCAATGATACACTGCATATGACGTTATATTATAAGGTATTTTCAATGACACACTGCATATTACGTTATATTATAAGGTATTTGCAATGATACACTGCATATTACGATATATTATATGGTATTTTCAATGATACACTGCATATTATGATATATTATAAGGTATTTTCAATGATACACTGCATATTACGTTATATTATAAGGTATTTTCGATGACACACTGCATATTACGTTATATTATAAGGTATTTTCAATGATAAACTGCATATTATGGTATATTATAAGGTATTTTCAATGATACACTGCATATTACGTTATATTCTAAGGTATTTTCAATGATACACTGCATATTACGTTATATTATAAGGTATTTTCAATGATACACTACATATTACGTTATATTATAAGGTATTTTCAATGATAAACTACTAAATATTATACGGTATTTTCAATGATACACTGCATATTACGTTATATTATAAGGTATTTGCAATGATACACTGCATATTACGTAATATTATATGGTATTTTCAATTGTAAACTACTATATATCATAAGGTATTTTCAATGATACACTGCATATGACGTTAATATATAAGGTATTTTCGATGACACACTGCATATTACGTTATATTATAAGGTATTTTCAATGATAAACTGCATATTATGGTATATTATAAGGTATTTTCAATGATACACTGCATATTACGTTATATTATAAGGTATTTTCATTGATACACTACAAATTACCATATATTATATGGTATTTTCAATGATACACTGCATAATACGTTATATCATAAGGTATTTTCAATGATACACTGCATATTACGTTATATTATAAGGTATTTTCAATGATAAACTACTGTATATTATAAGGTATTTTCAAGGGTACACTGCATATTACGTTATATTATAAGGTATTTTCATTGATACACTGTATATTACGTTATATTATAAGGTATTTTCATTGATACACTACAAATTACCATATATTATAAGGTATTTTCAATGATACACTGCATATTACGTTATATCATAATGTATTTTCAATGATACACTGCATAATACGTTATATCATAAGGTATTTTCAATGATACACTGCATATTACGTTATATTATAAGGTGTTTTCAATGACACACTGCATATTACGTTATATTATAAGGTATTTTCAATTGTAAACTACTATATATCATAACGTATTTTCAATGATACACTGCATATTACGTTATATTATAAGGTATTTGCAATGATACACTGCATATTACGTTATATTATATGGTATTTTCAATTGTAAACTACTATATATTATAAGGTATTTTCAATGATAAACTACTATATATTATAAGGTATTTTCAATGATACACTGCATATTACGTTATATTATAAGGTATTTTCAATGATAAACTGCATATTATGGTATCTTATAAGGTATTTTCAATGGTACACTGCATATTACGTTATATTAATATATAAGGTATTTTCAATGACACACTGCATAATACGTTATATTATAAGGTGTTTTCAATGATACACTGCATATTACGTTATATTATAAGGTATTTTCAATGATAAACTACTATATATTATAAGGTATTTTCAATGATAAGCTACTATATATTATAAGGTATTTTCAATGATACACTGCATATTACGTTATATTATAAGCTTTTTCAATGGTAAACTACTATATATTATAAGGTATTTTCAAAGATACACTGCATATTACGTTATATTCTAAGGTATTTTCAATGATACACTGCATATTACGTTATATTATAAGGTATTTTCAATGATACACTGCATATTACGTTATATTATAAGGTATTTTCAATGATAAACTACTAAATATTATACGGTATTTTCAATGATACACTGCATATTACGTTATATTATAAGGTATTTGCAATGATACACTGCATATTACGTTATATTATATGGTATTTTCAATTGTAAACTACTATATATCATAAGGTATTTTCAATGATACACTGCATATGACGTTATATTATAAGGTATTTTCAATGACACACTGCATATTACGTTATATTATAAGGTATTTGCAATGATACACTGCATATTACGATATATTATATGGTATTTTCAATGATACACTGCATATTATGATATATTATAAGGTATTTTCAATGATAAACTACTAAATATTATACGGTATTTTCAATGATACACTGCATATTACGTTATATTATAAGGTATTTGCAATGATACACTGCATATTACGTAATATTATATGGTATTTTCAATTGTAAACTACTATATATCATAAGGTATTTTCAATGATACACTGCATATGACGTTAATATATAAGGTATTTTCGATGACACACTGCATATTACGTTATATTATAAGGTATTTTCGATGACACACTGCATATTACGTTATATTATAAGGTATGTTCAATGATAAACTGCATATTATGGTATATTATAAGGTATTTTCAATGATACACTGCATATTACGTTATATTCTAAGGTATTTTCAATGATACACTGCATATTACGTTATATTATAAGGTATTTTCAATGATACACTACATATTACGTTATATTATAAGGTATTTTCAATGATAAACTACTAAATATTATACGGTATTTTCAATGATACACTGCATATTACGTTATATTATAAGGTATTTGCAATGATACACTGCATATTACGTAATATTATATGGTACTTTCAATTGTAAACTACTATATATCATAAGGTATTTTCAATGATACACTGCATATGACGTTAATATATAAGGTATTTTCAATGACACACTGCATATTACGTTATATTATAAGGTATTTTCATTGATACACTACAAATTACCATATATTATAAGGTATTTTCAATGATACACTGCATAATACGTTATATCATAAGGTATTTTCAATGATACACTGCATATTACGTTGTATTATAAGGTGTTTTCAATGATACACTGCATATTACGTTATATTATAAGGTATTTTCAATGATAAACTACTATATATTATAAGGTATTTTCAATGATACACTGCATATTACGTTATATTATAAGGTATTTTCAATGATAAACTACTATTTATTATAAGGTATTTTCAATGATAAACTACTATATATTATAAGGTATTTTCAATGATAAACTACTATATATTATAAGGTATTTTCAATGATACACTGCATATTACGTTATATTATAAGGTATTTTCAATGATACACTGCATATTACGATATATTATATGGTATTTTCATTGATACACTACAAATTACCATATATTATAAGGTATTTTCAATGATACACAGCATATTACGTTATATCATAATGTATTTTCAATGATACACTGCATAATACGTTATATTATAAGGTATTTTCAATGATAAACTACTATATATTATAAGGTATTTTCAATGATACACTGCATAATACGTTATATCATAAGGTATTTTCAATTGTAAACTACTATATATCATAAGGTATTTTCAATGATACACTGCATATTACGTTATATTATAAGGTATTTTCAATTGTAAACTACTATATATCATAAGGTATTTTCAATGATACACTGCATATTACGTTATATTATAAGGTATTTGCAATGATACACTGCATATTACGTTATATTATATGGTATTTTCAATTGTAAACTACTATATATTATAAGGTATTTTCAATGATAAACTACTATATGTTATAAGGTATTTTCAATGATACACTGCATATTACGTTATATTATAAGGTATTTTCAATGATAAACTGCATATTATGGTATCTTATAAGGTATTTTCAATGATACACTGCATATTACGTTATATTAATATATAAGGTATTTTCAATGACACACTGCATAATACGTTATATTATAAGGTGTTTTCAATGATACACTGCATATTACGTTATATTATAAGGTATTTTCAATGATAAACTACTATTTATTATAAGGTATTTTCAATGATAAACTACTATATATTATAAGGTATTTTCAATGATAAACTACTATATATTATAAGGTATTTTCAATGATACACAGCATATTACGTTATATCATAATGTATTTTCAATGATACACTGCATAATACGTTATATTATAAGGTATTTTCAATGATAAACTACTATATATTATAAGGTATTTTCAATGATACACTGCATAATACGTTATATCATAAGGTATTTTCAATTGTAAACTACTATATATCATAAGGTATTTTCAATGATACACTGCATATTACGTTATATTATAAGGTATTTTCAATGATAAACTACTATATATTATAAGGTATTTTCAATGATACACTGCATATTACGTTATATTATAAGGTATTTTCAATGATAAACTACTATTTATTATAAGGTATTTTCAATGATAAACTACTATATATTATAAGGTATTTTCAATGATAAACTACTATATATTATAAGGTATTTTCAATGATACACTGCATATTACGTTATATTATAAGGTATTTTCAATGATACACTGCATATTACGATATATTATATGGTATTTTCATTGATACACTACAAATTACCATATATTATAAGGTATTTTCAATGATACACAGCATATTACGTTATATCATAATGTATTTTCAATGATACACTGCATAATACGTTATATTATAAGGTATTTTCAATGATACACTGCATAATACGTTATATCATAATGTATTTTCAATTGTAAACTACTATATATCATAAGGTATTTTCAATGATACACTGCATATTACGTTATATTATAAGGTATTTTCAATGATAAACTACTATATATTATAAGGTATTTTCAATGATACACTGCATAATACGTTATATCATAAGGTATTTTCAATTGTAAACTACTATATATCATAAGGTATTTTCAATGATACACTGCATATTACGTTATATTATAAGGTATTTTCAATTGTAAACTACTATATATCATAAGGTATTTTCAATGATACACTGCATATTACGTTATATTATAAGGTATTTGCAATGATACACTGCATATTACGTTATATTATATGGTATTTTCAATTGTAAACTACTATATATTATAAGGTATTTTCAATGATAAACTACTATATGTTATAAGGTATTTTCAATGATACACTGCATATTACGTTATATTATAAGGTATTTTCAATGATAAACTGCATATTATGGTATCTTATAAGGTATTTTCAATGATACACTGCATATTACGTTATATTAACATATAAGGTATTTTCAATGACACACTGCATAATACGTTATATTATAAGGTGTTTTCAATGATACACTGCATATTACGTTATATTATAAGGTATTTTCAATGATAAACTACTATATATTATAAGGTATTTTCAATGATAAGCTACTATATATTATAAGGTATTTTCAATGATACACTGCATATTACGTTATATTATAAGCTTTTTCAATGGTAAACTACTATATATTATAAGGTATTTTCAAAGATACACTGCATATTACGTTATATTCTAAGGTATTTTCAATGATACACTGCATATTACGTTATATTATAAGGTATTTTCAATTGTAAACTACTATATATCATAAGGTATTTTCAATGATACACTGCATATGACGTTATATTATAAGGTATTTTCAATGACACACTGCATATTACGTTATATTATAAGGTATTTGCAATGATACACTGCATATTACGATATATTATATGGTATTTTCAATGATACACTGCATATTATGATATATTATAAGGTATTTTCAATGATAAACTACTAAATATTATAAGGTATTTTCAATGATACACTGCATATTACGTTATATTATAAGGTATTTGCAATGATACACTGCATATTACGTAATATTATATGGTATTTTCAATTGTAAACTACTATATATCATAAGGTATTTTCAATGATACACTGCATATGACGTTAATATATAAGGTATTTTCGATGACACACTGCATATTACGTTATATTATAAGGTATTTTCGATGACACACTGCATATTACGTTATATTATAAGGTATTTTCAATGATAAACTGCATATTATGGTATATTATAAGGTATTTTCAATGATACACTGCATATTACGTTATATTCTAAGGTATTTTCAATGATACACTGCATATTACGTTATATTATAAGGTATTTTCAATGATACACTACATATTACGTTATATTATAAGGTATTTTCAATGATAAACTACTAAATATTATACGGTATTTTCAATGATACACTGCATATTACGTTATATTATATGGTACTTTCAATTGTAAACTACTATATATCATAAGGTATTTTCAATGATACACTGCATATGACGTTAATATATAAGGTATTTTCAATGACACAATGCATATTACGTTATATTATAAGGTATTTTCATTGATACACTACAAATTACCATATATTATAAGGTATTTTCAATGATACACTGCATAATACCTTATATCATAAGGTATTTTCAATGATACACTGCATATTACGTTGTATTATAAGGTGTTTTCAATGATACACTGCATATTACGTTATATTATAAGGTATTTTCAATGATAAACTACTATATATTATAAGGTATTTTCAATGATACACTGCATATTACGTTATATTATAAGGTATTTTCAATGATACACTGCATATTACGATATATTATATGGTATTTTCATTGATACACTACAAATTACCATATATTATAAGGTATTTTCAATGATACACAGCATATTACGTTATATCATAATGTATTTTCAATGATACACTGCATAATACGTTATATTATAAGGTATTTTCAATGATAAACTACTATATATTATAAGGTATTTTCAATGATACACTGCATAATACGTTATATCATAAGGTATTTTCAATTGTAAACTACTATATATCATAAGGTATTTTCAATGATACACTGCATATTACGTTATATTATAAGGTATTTTCAATTGTAAACTACTATATATCATTAGGTATTTTCAATGATACACTGCATATTACGTTATATTATAAGGTATTTTCAATTGTAAACTACTATATATCATAAGGTATTTTCAATGACACACTGCATATTACGTTATATTATAAGGTATTTGCAATGATACACTGCATATTACGATATATTATATGGTATTTTCAATGATACACTGCATATTATGATATATTATAAGGTATTTTCAATGATACACTGCATATTACGTTATATTATAAGGTATTTTCAATGATACACTGCATATTACGTTATATTATAAGCTTTTTCAATGGTAAACTACTATATATTATAAGGTATTTTCAATGATACACTGCATATGACGTTATATTATAAGGTATTTTCAATGACACACTGCATATTACGTTATATTATAAGGTATTTGCAATGATACACTGCATATTACGATATATTATATGGTATTTTCAATGATACACTGCATATTATGATATATTATAAGGTATTTTCAATGATACACTGCATATTACGTTATATTATAAGGTATTTTCAATGATAAACTGCATATTATGGTATATTATAAGGTATTTTCAATGATACACTGCATATTACGTTATATATCATTAGGTATTTTCAATGATACACTGCATATTACGTTATATTATAAGGTATTTTCAATTGTAAACTACTATATATCATAAGGTATTTTCAATGACACACTGCATATTACGTTATATTATAAGGTATTTGCAATGATACACTGCATATTACGATATATTATATGGTATTTTCAATGATACACTGCATATTATGATATATTATAAGGTATTTTCAATGATACACTGCATATTACGTTATATTATAAGGTATTTTCAATGATACACTGCATATTACGTTATATTATAAGCTTTTTCAATGGTAAACTACTATATATTATAAGGTATTTTCAATGATACACTGCATATGACGTTATATTATAAGGTATTTTCAATGACACACTGCATATTACGTTATATTATAAGGTATTTGCAATGATACACTGCATATTACGATATATTATATGGTATTTTCAATGATACACTGCATATTATGATATATTATAAGGTATTTTCAATGATACACTGCATATTACGTTATATTATAAGGTATTTTCAATGATAAACTACTATATATTATAAGGTATTTTCAATGATACACTCCATATTACGTAATATTATAAGGTATTTTCAATGATACACTGCATATTACGTTATATTATATGGTATTTTCAATTGTAAACTACTATATATCATAAGGTATTTTCAATGATACACTGCATATGACGTTATATTATAAGGTATTTTCAATGACACACTGCATATTACGTTATATTATAAGGTATTTGCAATGATACACTGCATATTACGTTATATTATATGGTATTTTCAATTGTAAACTACTATATATCATAAGGTATTTTCAATGATACACTGCATATGACGTTATATTATAAGGTATTTTCAATGACACACTGCATATTACGTTATATTATAAGGTATTTGCAATGATACACTGCATAATACGTTATATTATATGGTATTTTCAATTGTAAACTACTATATATTATAAGGTATTTTCAATGATAAACTACTATATATTATAAGGTATTTTCAATGATACACTGCATATTACGTTATATTATAAGGTATTTTCAATGATAAACTGCATATTATGGTATCTTATAAGGTATTTTCAATGATACACTGCATATTACGTTATATTAATATATAAGGTATTTTCAATGACACACTGCATAATACGTTATATTATAAGGTATTTTCATTGATACACTGTATATTACGTTATATTATAAGGTATTTTCATTGATACACTACAAATTACCATATATTATAAGGTATTTTCAATGATACACTGCATATTACGTTATATCATAATGTATTTTCAATGATACACTGCATAATACGTTATATTATAAAGTATTTTCAATGATACACTGCATATTACGTTATATTATAAGGTGTTTTCAATGACACACTGCATATTACGTTATATTATAAGGTATTTTCAATTGTAAACTACTATATATCATAAGGTATTTTCAATGATACACAGCATATTACGTTATATTATAAGGTATTTTCAATTGTAAACTACTATATATCATAAGGTATTTTCAATGATACACTGCATATTACGTTATATTATAAGGTATTTTCAATGATACACTGCATATTACGTTATATTATAAGGTATTTTCGATGACACACTGCATATTACGTTATATTATAAGCTATTTTCAATGATAAACTACTATATATTATAAGGTATTTTCAATGATACACTGCATATTACGTTATATTATAAGGTATTTTCAATGATAAACTACTATATATTATAAGGTATTTTCAATGATACACTCCATATTACGTAATATTATAAGGTATTTTCAATGATACACTGCATATTACGTTATATTATATGGTATTTTCAATTGTAAACTACTATATATCATAAGGTATTTTCAATGATACACTGCATATGACGTTATATTATAAGGTATTTTCAATGACACACTGCATATTACGTTATATTATAAGGTATTTGCAATGATACACTGCATATTACGTTATATTATATGGTATTTTCAATTGTAAACTACTATATATCATAAGGTATTTTCAATGATACACTGCATATGACGTTATATTATAAGGTATTTTCAATGACACACTGCATATTACGTTATATTATAAGGTATTTGCAATGATACACTGCATATTACGATATATTATATGGTATTTTCAATGATACACTGCATATTATGATATATTATAAGGTATTTTCAATGATACACTGCATATTACGTTATATTATAAGGTATTTTCGATGACACACTGCATATTACGTTATATTATAAGGTATTTTCAATGATAAACTGCATATTATGGTATATTATAAGGTATTTTCAATGATACACTGCATATTACGTTATATTATAAGGTATTTTCAATGATACACTGCATATTACGTTATATTATATGGTATTTTCAATTGTAAACTACTATATATCATAAGGTATTTTCAATGATACACTGCATATGACGTTAATATATAAGGTATTTTCAATGACACAATGCATATTACGTTATATTATAAGGTATTTTCAATGATACACTGCATATTACGTTATATTATAAGGTATTTTCGATGACACACTGCATATTACGTTATATTATAAGCTATTTTCAATGATAAACTACTATATATTATAAGGTATTTTCAATGATACACTGCATATTACGTTATATTATAAGGTATTTTCAATGATAAACTACTATATATTATAAGGTATTTTCAATGATACACTCCATATTACGTAATATTATAAGGTATTTTCAATGATACACTGCATATTACGTTATATTATATGGTATTTTCAATTGTAAACTACTATATATCATAAGGTATTTTCAATGATACACTGCATATGACGTTATATTATAAGGTATTTTCAATGACACACTGCATATTACGTTATATTATAAGGTATTTTCAATGATACACTGCATATTACGTTATATTATATGGTATTTTCAATTGTAAACTACTATATATCATAAGGTATTTTCAATGATACACTCCATATTACGTAATATTATAAGGTATTTTCAATGATACACTGCATATTACGTTATATTATATGGTATTTTCAATTGTAAACTACTATATATCATAAGGTATTTTCAATGATACACTGCATATGACGTTATATTATAAGGTATTTTCAATGACACACTGCATATTACGTTATATTATAAGGTATTTGCAATGATACACTGCATATTACGTTATATTATATGGTATTTTCAATTGTAAACTACTATATATCATAAGGTATTTTCAATGATACACTGCATATGACGTTATATTATAAGGTATTTTCAATGACACACTGCATATTACGTTACATTATAAGGTATTTGCAATGATACACTGCATATTACGTTATATTATATGGTATTTTCAATTGTAAACTACTATATATCATAAGGTATTTTCAATGATACACTGCATATGACGTTATATTATAAGGTATTTTCAATGACACACTGCATATTACGTTACATTATAAGGTATTTGCAATGATACACTGCATATTACGATATATTATATGGTATTTTCAATGATACACTGCATATTATGATATATTATAAGGTATTTTCAATGATACACTGCATATTACGTTATATTATAAGGTATTTTCGATGACACACTGCATATTACGTAATATTATAAGGTATTTTCAATGATAAACTGCATATTATGGTATATTATAAGGTATTTTCAATGATACACTGCATATTACGTTATATTATAAGGTATTTTCATTGATGCACTACAAATTACCATATATTATATGGTATTTTCAATGATACACTGCATAATACGTTATATCATAAGGTATTTTCAATGATACACTGCATATTACGTTATATTATAAGGTATTTTCAATGATAAACTACTGTATATTATAAGGTATTTTCAAGGGTACACTGCATATTACGTTATATTATAAGGTATTTTCATTGATACACTGTATATTACGTTATATTATAAGGTATTTTCATTGATACACTACAAATTACCATATATTATAAGGTATTTTCAATGATACACTGCATATTACGTTATATCATAAGGTATTTTCAATGATACACTGCATAATACGTTATATCATAAGGTATTTTCAATGATACACTGCATATTACGTTATATTATAAGGTGTTTTCAATGACACACTGCATATTACGTTATATTATAAGGTATTTTCAATTGTAAACTACTATATATCATAAGGTATTTTCAATGATACACTGCATATTACGTTATATTATAAGGTATTTTCAATTGTAAACTACTATATATCATAAGGTATTTTCAATGATACACTGCATATTACGTTATATTATAAGGTATTTTCAATGATACACTGCATATTACGTTATATTATAAGGTATTTTCGATGACACACTGCATATTACGTTATATTATAAGCTATTTTCAATGATAAACTACTATATATTATAAGGTATTTTCAATGATACACTGCATATTACGTTATATTATAAGGTATTTTCAATGATAAACTACTATATATTATAAGGTATTTTCAATGATACACTCCATATTACGTAATATTATAAGGTATTTTCAATGATACACTGCATATTACGTTATATTATATGGTATTTTCAATTGTAAACTACTATATATCATAAGGTATTTTCAATGATACACTGCATATGACGTTATATTATAAGGTATTTTCAATGACACACTGCATATTACGTTATATTATAAGGTATTTGCAATGATACACTGCATATTACGTTATATTATATGGTATTTTCAATTGTAAACTACTATATATCATAAGGTATTTTCAATGATACACTGCATAGGACGTTATATTATAAGGTATTTTCAATGACACACTGCATATTACGTTATATTATAAGGTATTTTCAATGATACACTGCATATTACGATATATTATATGGTATTTTCAATGATACACTGCATATTATGATATATTATAAGGTATTTTCAATGATACACTGCATATTACGTTATATTATAAGGTATTTTCGATGACACACTGCATATTACGTTATATTATAAGGTATTTTCAATGATAAACTGCATATTATGGTATATTATAAGGTATTTTCAATGATACACTGCATATTACGTCATATTATAAGGTATTTTCAATGACACACTGCATATTACGTTATATTATAAGGTATTTTCAATGATACACTGCATAATACGTTATATCATAAGGTATTTTCAATGATACACTGCATATTACGTTATATTATAAGGTATTTTCAATGATAAACTACTGTATATTATAAGGTATTTTCAAGGGTACACTGCATATTACGTTATATTATAAGGTATTTTCATTGATACACTGCATATTACGTTATATTATAAGGTATTTTCATTGATACACTACAAATTACCATATATTATAAGGTATTTTCAATGATACACTGCATATTACGTTATATCATAATGTATTTTCAATGATACACTGCATACTACGTTATATCATAAGGTATTTTCAATGATACATTGCATATTACGTTATATTATAAGGTGTTTTCAATGACACACTGCATATTACGTTATATTATAAGGTATTTTCAATTGTAAACTACTATATATCATAAGGTATTTTCAATGATACACTGCATATTACGTTATATTATAAGGTTTTTTCAATTGTAAACTACTATATATCATAAGGTATTTTCAATGATACACTGCATATTACGTTATATTATAAGGTGTTTTCAATGATACACTGCATATTACGTTATATTGTAAGGTATTTTCAATGGTAAACTACTATATATTATAAGGTATTTTCAATGATAAACTACTATATATTATAAGGTATTTTCAATGACACACTGCATATTACGTTATATTATAAGGTATTTTCAATGATACACTGCATATTACGTTATATTATAAGGTATTTTCAATGATACACTGCATATTACGTTATATTATAAGGTATTTTCAATGATAAACTACTGTATATTATAAGGTATTTTCAAGGGTACACTGCATATTACGTTATATTATAAGGTATTTTCAATGATACACTGTATATTACGTTATATTATAAGGTATTTTCATTGATACACTACAAATTACCATATATTATAAGGTATTTTCAATGATACACTGCATATTACGTTATATCATAATGTATTTTCAATGATACACTGCATACTACGTTATATCATAAGGTATTTTCAATGATACATTGCATATTACGTTATATTATAAGGTGTTTTCAATGACACACTGCATATTACGTTATATTATAAGGTATTTTCAATTGTAAACTACTATATATCATAAGGTATTTTCAATGATACACTGCATATTACGTTATATTATAAGGTTTTTTCAATTGTAAACTACTATATATCATAAGGTATTTTCAATGATACACTGCATATTACGTTATATTATAAGGTATTTGCAATGATACACTGCATATTACGTTATATTATATGGTATTTTCAATTGTAAACTACTATATATTATAAGGTATTTTCAATGATAAACTACTATATATTATAAGGTATTTTCAATGATACACTGCATATTACGTTATATTATAAGGTATTTTCAATGATAAACTGCATATTATGGTATCTTATAAGGTATTTTCAATGATACACTGCATATTACGTTATATTAACATATAAGGTATTTTCAATGACACACTGCATAATACGTTATATTATAAGGTGTTTTCAATGATACACTGCATATTACGTTATATTATAAGGTATTTTCAATGATAAACTACTATATATTATAAGGTATTTTCAATGATAAGCTACTATATATTATAAGGTATTTTCAATGATACACTGCATATTACGTTATATTATAAGCTTTTTCAATGGTAAACTACTATATATTATAAGGTATTTTCAAAGATACACTGCATAGTACGATATATTCGAAGGTATTTTCAATGATACACTGCATATTACGATATATTATAAGGTATTTTCAAAGATACACTGCATATTACGATATATTAGAAGGTATTTTCAATGATAAACTACTAAATATTATACGGTATTTTCAATGATACACTGCATATTACGTTATATTATAAGGTATTTGCAATGATACACTGCATATTACGTTATATTATATGGTATTTTCAATTGTAAACTACTATATATCATAAGGTATTTTCAATGATACACTGCATATGACGTTATATTATAAGGTATTTTCAATGACACACTGCATATTACGTTATATTATAAGGTATTTGCAATGATACACTGCATATTACGATATATTATATGGTATTTTCAATGATACACTGCATATTATGATATATTATAAGGTATTTTCAATGATACACTGCATATTACGTTATATTATAAGGTATTTTCGATGACACACTGCATATTACGTTATATTATAAGGTATTTTCAATGATAAACTGCATATTATGGTATATTATAAGGTATTTTCAATGATACACTGCATATTACGTTATATTCTAAGGTATTTTCAATGATACACTGCATATTACGTTATATTATAAGGTATTTTCAATGATACACTGCATATTACGTTATATTATAAGGTATTTTCGATGACACACTGCATATTACGTTATATTATAAGGTATTTTCAATGATAAACTGCATATTATGGTATATTATAAGGTATTTTCAATGATACACTGCATATTACGTTATATTCTAAGGTATTTGCAATGATACACTGCATATTACGATATATTATATGGTATTTTCAATGATACACTGCATATTATGATATATTATAAGGTATTTTCAATGATACACTGCATATTACGTTATATTATAAGGTATTTTCGATGACACACTGCATATTACGTTATATTATAAGGTATTTTCAATGATAAACTGCATATTATGGTATATTATAAGGTATTTTCAATGATACACTGCATATTACGTTATATTCTAAGGTATTTTCAATGATACACTGCATATTACGTTATATTATATGGTATTTTCAATTGTAAACTACTATATATCATAAGGTATTTTCAATGATACACTGCATATGACGTTAATATATAAGGTATTTTCAATGACACAATGCATATTACGTTATATTATAAGGTATTTTCAATGATACACTGCATATTACGTTATATTATAAGGTATTTTCGATGACACACTGCATATTACGTTATATTATAAGCTATTTTCAATGATAAACTACTATATATTATAAGGTATTTTCAATGATACACTGCATATTACGTTATATTATAAGGTATTTTCAATGATAAACTACTATATATTATAAGGTATTTTCAATGATACACTCCATATTACGTAATATTATAAGGTATTTTCAATGATACACTGCATATTACGTTATATTATATGGTATTTTCAATTGTAAACTACTATATATCATAAGGTATTTTCAATGATACACTGCATATGACGTTATATTATAAGGTATTTTCAATGACACACTGCATATTACGTTATATTATAAGGTATTTGCAATGATACACTGCATATTACGTTATATTATATGGTATTTTCAATTGTAAACTACTATATATCATAAGGTATTTTCAATGATACACTCCATATTACGTAATATTATAAGGTATTTTCAATGATACACTGCATATTACGTTATATTATATGGTATTTTCAATTGTAAACTACTATATATCATAAGGTATTTTCAATGATACACTGCATATGACGTTATATTATAAGGTATTTTCAATGACATACTGCATATTACGTTATATTATAAGGTATTTGCAATGATACACTGCATATTACGTTATATTATATGGTATTTTCAATTGTAAACTACTATATATCATAAGGTATTTTCAATGATACACTGCATATGACGTTATATTATAAGGTATTTTCAATGACACACTGCATATTACGTTACATTATAAGGTATTTGCAATGATACACTGCATATTACGATATATTATATGGTATTTTCAATGATACACTGCATATTATGATATATTATAAGGTATTTTCAATGATACACTGCATATTACGTTATATTATAAGGTATTTTCGATGACACACTGCATATTACGTTATATTATAAGGTATTTTCAATGATAAACTGCATATTATGGTATATTATAAGGTATTTTCAATGATACACTGCATATTACGTTATATTATAAGGTATTTTCATTGATGCACTACAAATTACCATATATTATATGGTATTTTCAATGATACACTGCATAATACGTTATATCATAAGGTATTTTCAATGATACACTGCATATTACGTTATATTATAAGGTATTTTCAATGATAAACTACTGTATATTATAAGGTATTTTCAAGGGTACACTGCATATTACGTTATATTATAAGGTATTTTCATTGATACACTGTATATTACGTTATATTATAAGGTATTTTCATTGATACACTACAAATTACCATATATTATAAGGTATTTTCAATGATACACTGCATATTACGTTATATCATAATGTATTTTCAATGATACACTGCATAATACGTTATATCATAAGGTATTTTCAATGATACACTGCATATTACGTTATATTATAAGGTGTTTTCAATGACACACTGCATATTACGTTATATTATAAGGTATTTTCAATTGTAAACTACTATATATCATAAGGTATTTTCAATGATACACTGCATATTACGTTATATTATAAGGTATTTTCAATTGTAAACTACTATATATCATAAGGTATTTTCAATGATACACTGCATATTACGTTATATTATAAGGTATTTTCAATGATACACTGCATATTACGTTATATTATAAGGTATTTTCGATGACACACTGCATATTACGTTATATTATAAGCTATTTTCAATGATAAACTACTATATATTATAAGGTATTTTCAATGATACACTGCATATTACGTTATATTATAAGGTATTTTCAATGATAAACTACTATATATTATAAGGTATTTTCAATGATACACTCCATATTACGTAATATTATAAGGTATTTTCAATGATACACTGCATATTACGTTATATTATATGGTATTTTCAATTGTAAACTACTATATATCATAAGGTATTTTCAATGATACACTGCATATGACGTTATATTATAAGGTATTTTCAATGACACACTGCATATTACGTTATATTATAAGGTATTTGCAATGATACACTGCATATTACGTTATATTATATGGTATTTTCAATTGTAAACTACTATATATCATAAGGTATTTTCAATGATACACTGCATAGGACGTTATATTATAAGGTATTTTCAATGACACACTGCATATTACGTTATATTATAAGGTATTTGCAATGATACACTGCATATTACGATATATTATATGGTATTTTCAATGATACACTGCATATTATGATATATTATAAGGTATTTTCAATGATACACTGCATATTACGTTATATTATAAGGTATTTTCGATGACACACTGCATATTACGTTATATTATAAGGTATTTTCAATGATAAACTGCATATTATGGTATATTATAAGGTATTTTCAATGATACACTGCATATTACGTCATATTATAAGGTATTTTCAATGACACACTGCATATTACGTTATATTATAAGGTATTTTCAATGATACACTGCATAATACGTTATATCATAAGGTATTTTCAATGATACACTGCATATTACGTTATATTATAAGGTATTTTCAATGATAAACTACTGTATATTATAAGGTATTTTCAAGGGTACACTGCATATTACGTTATATTATAAGGTATTTTCATTGATACACTGTATATTACGTTATATTATAAGGTATTTTCATTGATACACTACAAATTACCATATATTATAAGGTATTTTCAATGATACACTGCATATTACGTTATATCATAATGTATTTTCAATGATACACTGCATACTACGTTATATCATAAGGTATTTTCAATGATACATTGCATATTACGTTATATTATAAGGTGTTTTCAATGACACACTGCATATTACGTTATATTATAAGGTATTTTCAATTGTAAACTACTATATATCATAAGGTATTTTCAATGATACACTGCATATTACGTTATATTATAAGGTTTTTTCAATTGTAAACTACTATATATCATAAGGTATTTTCAATGATACACTGCATATTACGTTATATTATAAGGTGTTTTCAATGATACACTGCATATTACGTTATATTATAAGGTATTTTCAATGGTAAACTACTATATATTATAAGGTATTTTCAATGATAAACTACTATATATTATAAGGTATTTTCAATGACACACTGCATATTACGTTATATTATAAGGTATTTTCAATGATACACTGCATAATACGTTATATCATAAGGTATTTTCAATGATACACTGCATATTACGTTATATTATAAGGTATTTTCAATGATAAACTACTGTATATTATAAGGTATTTTCAAGGGTACACTGCATATTACGTTATATTATAAGGTATTTTCAATGATACACTGTATATTACGTTATATTATAAGGTATTTTCATTGATACACTACAAATTACCATATATTATAAGGTATTTTCAATGATACACTGCATATTACGTTATATCATAATGTATTTTCAATGATACACTGCATACTACGTTATATCATAAGGTATTTTCAATGATACATTGCATATTACGTTATATTATAAGGTGTTTTCAATGACACACTGCATATTACGTTATATTATAAGGTATTTTCAATTGTAAACTACTATATATCATAAGGTATTTTCAATGATACACTGCATATTACGTTATATTATAAGGTTTTTTCAATTGTAAACTACTATATATCATAAGGTATTTTCAATGATACACTGCATATTACGTTATATTATAAGGTATTTGCAATGATACACTGCATATTACGTTATATTATATGGTATTTTCAATTGTAAACTACTATATATTATAAGGTATTTTCAATGATAAACTACTATATATTATAAGGTATTTTCAATGATACACTGCATATTACGTTATATTATAAGGTATTTTCAATGATAAACTGCATATTATGGTATCTTATAAGGTATTTTCAATGATACACTGCATATTACGTTATATTAATATATAAGGTATTTTCAATGACACACTGCATAATACGTTATATTATAAGGTGTTTTCAATGATACACTGCATATTACGTTATATTATAAGGTATTTTCAATGATAAACTACTATATATTATAAGGTATTTTCAATGATAAGCTACTATATATTATAAGGTATTTTCAATGATACACTGCATATTACGTTATATTATAAGCTTTTTCAATGGTAAACTACTATATATTATAAGGTATTTTCAAAGATACACTGCATAGTACGTTATATTCTAAGGTATTTTCAATGATACACTGCATATTACGTTATATTATAAGGTATTTTCAATGATACACTACATATTACGTTATATTATAAGGTATTTTCAATGATACACTGCATATTACGTTATATTATATGGTATTTTCAATTGTAAACTACTATATATCATAAGGTATTTTCAATGATACACTGCATATGACGTTATATTATAAGGTATTTTCAATGACACACTGCATATTACGTTATATTATAAGGTATTTGCAATGATACACTGCATATTACGATATATTATATGGTATTTTCAATGATACACTGCATATTATGATATATTATAAGGTATTTTCAATGATACACTGCATATTACGTTATATTATAAGGTATTTTCGATGACACACTGCATATTACGTTATATTATAAGGTATTTTCAATGATAAACTGCATATTATGGTATATTATAAGGTATTTTCAATGATACACTGCATATTACGTTATATTCTAAGGTATTTTCAATGATACACTGCATATTACGTTATATTATAAGGTATTTTCAATGATACACTACATATTACGTTATATTATAAGGTATTTTCAATGATAAACTACTAAATATTATACGGTATTTTCAATGATACACTGCATATTACGTTATATTATAAGGTATTTGCAATGATACACTGCATATTACGTAATATTATATGGTATTTTCAATTGTAAACTACTATATATCATAAGGTATTTTCAATGATACACTGCATATGACGTTAATATATAAGGTATTTTCGATGACACACTGCATATTACGTTATATTATAAGGTATTTTCAATGATAAACTGCATATTATGGTATATTATAAGGTATTTTCAATGATACACTGCATATTACGTTATATTATAAGGTATTTTCATTGATACACTACAAATTACCATATATTATATGGTATTTTCAATGATACACTGCATAATACGTTATATCATAAGGTATTTTCAATGATACACTGCATATTACGTTATATTATAAGGTATTTTCAATGATAAACTACTGTATATTATAAGGTATTTTCAATGATACACTGCATATTACGTTATATCATAATGTATTTTCAATGATACACTGCATAATACGTTATATCATAAGGTATTTTCAATGATACACTGCATATTACGTTATATTATAAGGTGTTTTCAATGACACACTGCATATTACGTTATATTATAAGGTATTTTCAATTGTAAACTACTATATATCATAAGGTATTTTCAATGATACACTGCATATTACGTTATATTATAAGGTATTTGCAATGATACACTGCATATTACGTTATATTATATGGTATTTTCAATTGTAAACTACTATATATTATAAGGTATTTTCAATGATAAACTACTATATATTATAAGGTATTTTCAATGATACACTGCATATTACGTTATATTATAAGGTATTTTCAATGATAAACTGCATATTATGGTATCCTATAAGGTATTTTCAATGGTACACTGCATATTACGTTATATTAATATATAAGGTATTTTCAATGACACACTGCATAATACGTTATATTATAAGGTGTTTTCAATGATACACTGCATATTACGTTATATTATAAGGTATTTTCAATGATAAACTACTATATATCATAAGGTATTTTCAATGATACACTGCATATTACGTTATATTATAAGGTATTTGCAATGATACACTGCATATTACGTTATATTATATGGTATTTTCAATTGTAAACTACTATATATTATAAGGTATTTTCAATGATAAACTACTATATATTATAAGGTATTTTCAATGACACACTGCATATTACGTTATATTATAAGGTATTTTCAATGATACACTGCATAATACGTTATATCATAAGGTATTTTCAATGATACACTGCATATTACGTTATATTATAAGGTATTTGCAATGATACACTGCATATTACGTTATATTATATGGTATTTTCAATTGTAAACTACTATATATTATAAGGTATTTTCAATGATAAACTACTATATGTTATAAGGTATTTTCAATGATACACTGCATATTACGTTATATTATAAGGTATTTTCAATGATAAACTGCATATTATGGTATCTTATAAGGTATTTTCAATGATACACTGCATATTACGTTATATTAATATATAAGGTATTTTCAATGACACACTGCATAATACGTTATATTATAAGGTGTTTTCAATGATACACTGCATATTACGTTATATTATAAGGTATTTTCAATGATAAACTACTATATATTATAAGGTATTTTCAATGATAAGCTACTATATATTATAAGGTATTTTCAATGATACACTGCATATTACGTTATATTATAAGCTTTTTCAATGGTAAACTACTATATATTATAAGGTATTTTCAAAGATACACTGCATATTACGTTATATTCTAAGGTATTTTCAATGATACACTGCATATTACGTTATATTATAAGGTATTTTCAATTGTAAACTACTATATATCATAAGGTATTTTCAATGATACACTGCATATTACGTTATATTATAAGGTATTTGCAATGATACACTGCATATTACGTTATATTATATGGTATTTTCAATTGTAAACTACTATATATTATAAGGTATTTTCAATGATAAACTACTATATGTTATAAGGTATTTTCAATGATACACTGCATATTACGTTATATTATAAGGTATTTTCAATGATACACTGCATATTACGTTATATTATAAGGTATTTTCAATGATAAACTACTGTATATTATAAGGTATTTTCAAGGGTACACTGCATATTACGTTATATTATAAGGTATTTTCATTGATACACTGTATATTACGTTATATTATAAGGTATTTTCATTGATACACTACAAATTACCATATATTATAAGGTATTTTCAATGATACACTGCATATTACGTTATATCATAATGTATTTTCAATGATACACTGCATAATACGTTATATCATAAGGTATTTTCAATGATACACTGCATATTACGTTATATTATAAGGTGTTTTCAATGACACACTGCATATTACGTTATATTATAAGGTATTTTCAATTGTTAACTACTATATATCATAAGGTATTTTCAATGATACACTGCATATTACGTTATATTATAAGGTATTTGCAATGATACACTGCATATTACGTTATATTATATGGTATTTTCAATTGTAAACTACTATATATTATAAGGTATTTTCAATGATAAACTACTATATATTATAAGGTATTTTCAATGATACACTGCATAATACGTTATATCATAAGGTATTTTCAATTGTAAACTACTATATATCATAAGGTATTTTCAATGATACACTGCATATTACGTTATATTATAAGGTATTTTCAATGATAAACTACTATATATTATAAGGTATTTTCAATGATACACTGCATATTACGTTATATTATAAGGTATTTTCAATGATAAACTACTATTTATTATAAGGTATTTTCAATGATAAACTACTATATATTATAAGGTATTTTCAATGATAAACTACTATATATTATAAGGTATTTTCAATGATACACTGCATATTACGTTATATTATAAGGTATTTTCAATGATACACTGCATATTACGATATATTATATGGTATTTTCATTGATACACTACAAATTACCATATATTATAAGGTATTTTCAATGATACACAGCATATTACGTTATATCATAATGTATTTTCAATGATACACTGCATAATACGTTATATTATAAGGTATTTTCAATGATAAACAACTATATATTATAAGGTATTTTCAATGATACACTGCATAATACGTTATATCATAAGGTATTTTCAATTGTAAACTACTATATATCATAAGGTATTTTCAATGATACACTGCATATTACGTTATATTATAAGGTATTTTCAATGATAAACTACTATATATTATAAGGTATTTTCAATGATACACTGCATAATACGTTATATCATAAGGTATTTTCAATTGTAAACTACTATATATCATAAGGTATTTTCAATGATACACTGCATATTACGTTATATTATAAGGTATTTTCAATTGTAAACTACTATATATCATAAGGTATTTTCAATGATACACTGCATATTACGTTATATTATAAGGTATTTGCAATGATACACTGCATATTACGTTATATTATATGGTATTTTCAATTGTAAACTACTATATATTATAAGGTATTTTCAATGATAAACTACTATATGTTATAAGGTATTTTCAATGATACACTGCATATTACGTTATATTATAAGGTATTTTCAATGATAAACTGCATATTATGGTATCTTATAAGGTATTTTCAATGATAAACTGCATATTACGTTATATTAATATATAAGGTATTTTCAATGACACACTGCATAATACGTTATATTATAAGGTGTTTTCAATGATACACTGCATATTACGTTATATTATAAGGTATTTTCAATGATAAACTACTATATATTATAAGGTATTTTCAATGATAAGCTACTATATATTATAAGGTATTTTCAATGATACACTGCATATTACGTTATATTATAAGCTTTTTCAATGGTAAACTACTATATATTATAAGGTATTTTCAAAGATACACTGCATATTACGTTATATTCTAAGGTATTTTCAATGATACACTGCATATTACGTTATATTATAAGGTATTTTCAATTGTAAACTACTATATATCATAAGGTATTTTCAATGATACACTGCATATGACGTTATATTATAAGGTATTTTCAATGACACACTGCATATTACGTTATATTATAAGGTATTTGCAATGATACACTGCATATTACGATATATTATATGGTATTTTCAATGATACACTGCATATTATGATATATTATAAGGTATTTTCAATGATAAACTACTAAATATTATAAGGTATTTTCAATGATACACTGCATATTACGTTATATTATAAGGTATTTTCAATGATACACTGCATATTACGTAATATTATATGGTATTTTCAATTGTAAACTACTATATATCATAAGGTATTTTCAATGATACACTGCATATGACGTTAATATATAAGGTATTTTCGATGACACACTGCATATTACGTTATATTATAAGGTATTTTCGATGACACACTGCATATTACGTTATATTATAAGGTATTTTCAATGATAAACTGCATATTATGGTATATTATAAGGTATTTTCAATGATACACTGCATATTACGTTATATTATAAGGTATTTTCAATGATACACTGCATATTACGTTATATTATAAGGTATTTTCAATGATACACTACATATTACGTTATATTATAAGGTATTTTCAATGATAAACTACTAAATATTATACGGTATTTTCAATGATACACTGCATATTACGTTATATTATAAGGTATTTGCAATGATACACTGCATATTACGTAATATTATATGGTACTTTCAATTGTAAACTACTATATATCATAAGGTATTTTCAATGATACACTGCATATGACGTTAATATATAAGGTATTTTCAATGACACAATGCATATTACGTTATATTATAAGGTATTTTCATTGATACACTACAAATTACCATATATTATAAGGTATTTTCAATGATACACTGCATAATACGTTATATCATAAGGTATTTTCAATGATACACTGCATATTACGTTGTATTATAAGGTGTTTTCAATGATACACTGCATATTACGTTATATTATAAGGTATTTTCAATGATAAACTACTATATATTATAAGGTATTTTCAATGATACACTGCATATTACGTTATATTATAAGGTATTTTCAATGATAAACTACTATTTATTATAAGGTATTTTCAATGATAAACTACTATATATTATAAGGTATTTTCAATGATAAACTACTATATATTATAAGGTATTTTCAATGATACACTGCATATTACGTTATATTATAAGGTATTTTCAATGATACACTGCATATTACGATATATTATATGGTATTTTCATTGATACACTACAAATTACCATATATTATAAGGTATTTTCAATGATACACAGCATATTACGTTATATCATAATGTATTTTCAATGATACACTGCATAATACGTTATATTATAAGGTATTTTCAATTGTAAACTACTATATATCATAAGGTATTTTCAATGATACACTGCATAATACGTTATATCATAAGGTATTTTCAATTGTAAACTACTATATATCATAAGGTATTTTCAATGATACACTGCATATTACGTTATATTATAAGGTATTTTCAATTGTAAACTACTATATATCATTAGGTATTTTCAATGATACACTGCATATTACGTTATATTATAAGGTATTTTCAATTGTAAACTACTATATATCATAAGGTATTTTCAATGACACACTGCATATTACGTTATATTATAAGGTATTTTCAATGATACACTGCATATTACGATATATTATATGGTATTTTCAATGATACACTGCATATTATGATATATTATAAGGTATTTTCAATGATACACTGCATATTACGTTATATTATAAGGTATTTTCAATGATACACTGCATATTACGTTATATTATAAGCTTTTTCAATGGTAAACTACTATATATTATAAGGTATTTTCAATGATACACTGCATATGACGTTATATTATAAGGTATTTTCAATGACACACTGCATATTACGTTATATTATAAGGTATTTGCAATGATACACTGCATATTACGATATATTATATGGTATTTTCAATGATACACTGCATATTATGATATATTATAAGGTATTTTCAATGATACACTGCATATTACGTTATATTATAAGGTATTTTCAATGATAAACTACTATATATTATAAGGTATTTTCAATGATAAACTACTATATATTATAAGGTATTTTCAATGATACACTGCATAATACGTTATATCATAAGGTATTTTCAATTGTAAACTACTATATATCATAAGGTATTTTCAATGATACACTGCATATTACGTTATATTATAAGGTATTTTCAATTGTAAACTACTATATATCATTAGGTATTTTCAATGATACACTGCATATTACGTTATATTATAAGGTATTTTCAATTGTAAACTACTATATATCATAAGGTATTTTCAATGACACACTGCATATTACGTTATATTATAAGGTATTTGCAATGATACACTGCATATTACGATATATTATATGGTATTTTCAATGATACACTGCATATTATGATATATTATAAGGTATTTTCAATGATACACTGCATATTACATTATATTATAAGGTATTTTCAATGATACACTGCATATTACGTTATATTATAAGCTTTTTCAATGGTAAACTACTATATATTATAAGGTATTTTCAATGATACACTGCATATGACGTTATATTATAAGGTATTTTCAATGACACACTGCATATTACGTTATATTATAAGGTATTTGCAATGATACACTGCATATTACGATATATTATATGGTATTTTCAATGATACACTGCATATTATGATATATTATAAGGTATTTTCAATGATACACTGCATATTACGTTATATTATAAGGTATTTTCAATGATAAACTACTATATATTATAAGGTATTTTCAATGATACACTCCATATTACGTAATATTATAAGGTATTTTCAATGATACACTGCATATTACGTTATATTATATGGTATTTTCAATTGTAAACTACTATATATCATAAGGTATTTTCAATGATACACTGCATATGACGTTATATTATAAGGTATTTTCAATGACACACTGCATATTACGTTATATTATAAGGTATTTGCAATGATACACTGCATATTACGTTATATTATATGGTATTTTCAATTGTAAACTACTATATATCATAAGGTATTTTCAATGATACACTGCATATGACGTTATATTATAAGGTATTTTCAATGACACACTGCATATTACGTTATATTATAAGGTATTTGCAATGATACACTGCATAATACGTTATATTATATGGTATTTTCAATTGTAAACTACTATATATTATAAGGTATTTTCAATGATAAACTACTATATATTATAAGGTATTTTCAATGATACACTGCATATTACGTTATATTATAAGGTATTTTCAATGATAAACTGCATATTATGGTATCTTATAAGGTATTTTCAATGATACACTGCATATTACGTTATATTAATATATAAGGTATTTTCAATGACACACTGCATAATACGTTATATTATAAGGTATTTTCATTGATACACTGTATATTACGTTATATTATAAGGTATTTTCATTGATACACTACAAATTACCATATATTATAAGGTATTTTCAATGATACACTGCATATTACGTTATATCATAATGTATTTTCAATGATACACTGCATAATACGTTATATCATAAAGTATTTTCAATGATACACTGCATATTACGTTATATTATAAGGTGTTTTCAATGACACACTGCATATTACGTTATATTATAAGGTATTTTCAATTGTAAACTACTATATATCATAAGGTATTTTCAATGATACACTGCATATGACGTTAATATATAAGGTATTTTCAATGACACAATGCATATTACGTTATATTATAAGGTATTTTCAATGATACACTGCATATTACGTTATATTATAAGGTATTTTCGATGACACACTGCATATTACGTTATATTATAAGGTATTTTCAATGACACACTGCATATTACGTTATATTATAAGGTATTTGCAATGATACACTGCATATTACGGTATATTATATGGTATTTTCAATGATACACTGCATATTATGATATATTATAAGGTATTTTCAATGATAAACTACTAAATATTATACGGTATTTTCAATGATACACTGCATATTACGTTATATTATAAGGTATTTGCAATGATACACTGCATATTACGTAATATTATATGGTATTTTCAATTGTAAACTACTATATATCATAAGGTATTTTCAATGATACACTGCATATGACGTTAATATATAAGGTATTTTCGATGACACACTGCATATTACGTTATATTATAAGGTATTTTCGATGACACACTGCATATTACGTTATATTATAAGGTATTTTCAATGATAAACTGCATATTATGGTATATTATAAGGTATTTTCAATGATACACTGCATATTACGTTATATTCTAAGGTATTTTCAATGATACACTGCATATTACGTTATATTATAAGGTATTTTCAATGATACACTACATATTACGTTATATTATAAGGTATTTTCAATGATAAACTACTAAATATTATACGGTATTTTCAATGATACACTGCATATTACGTTATATTATAAGGTATTTGCAATGATACACTGCATATTACGTAATATTATATGGTACTTTCAATTGTAAACTACTATATATCATAAGGTATTTTCAATGATACACTGCATATGACGTTAATATATAAGGTATTTTCAATGACACAATGCATATTACGTTATATTATAAGGTATTTTCATTGATACACTACAAATTACCATATATTATAAGGTATTTTCAATGATACACTGCATAATACGTTATATCATAAGGTATTTTCAATGATACACTGCATATTACGTTGTATTATAAGGTGTTTTCAATGATACACTGCATATTACGTTATATTATAAGGTATTTTCAATGATAAACTACTATATATTATAAGGTATTTTCAATGATACACTGCATATTACGTTATATTATAAGGTATTTTCAATGATAAACTACTATTTATTATAAGGTATTTTCAATGATAAACTACTAAATATTATACGGTATTTTCAATGATACACTGCATATTACGTTATATTATAAGGTATTTGCAATGATACACTGCATATTACGTAATATTATATGGTACTTTCAATTGTAAACTACTATATATCATAAGGTATTTTCAATGATACACTGCATATGACGTTAATATATAAGGTATTTTCAATGACACAATGCATATTACGTTATATTATAAGGTATTTTCATTGATACACTACAAATTACCATATATTATAAGGTATTTTCAATGATACACAGCATATTACGTTATATCATAATGTATTTTCAATGATACACTGCATAATACGTTATATTATAAGGTATTTTCAATGATAAACTACTATATATTATAAGGTATTTTCAATGATACACTGCATAATACGTTATATCATAAGGTATTTTCAATTGTAATCTACTATATATCATAAGGTATTTTCAATGATACACTGCATATTACGTTATATTATAAGGTATTTTCAATTGTAAACTACTATATATCATTAGGTATTTTCAATGATACACTGCATATTACGTTATATTATAAGGTATTTTCAATTGTAAACTACTATATATCATAAGGTATTTTCAATGACACACTGCATATTACGTTATATTATAAGGTATTTGCAATGATACACTGCATATTACGATATATTATATGGTATTTTCAATGATACACTGCATATTATGATATATTATAAGGTATTTTCAATGATACACTGCATATTACGTTATATTATAAGGTATTTTCAATGATACACTGCATATTACGTTATATTATAAGCTTTTTCAATGGTAAACTACTATATATTATAAGGTATTTTCAATGATACACTGCATATGACGTTATATTATAAGGTATTTTCAATGACACACTGCATATTACGTTATATTATAAGGTATTTGCAATGATACACTGCATATTACGATATATTATAAGGTATTTTCAATGATACACTGCATATTATGATATATTATAAGGTATTTTCAATGATACACTGCATATTACGTTATATTATAAGGTATTTTCAATGATAAACTACTATATATTATAAGGTATTTTCAATGATACACTCCATATTACGTAATATTATAAGGTATTTTCAATGATACACTGCATATTACGTTATATTATATGGTATTTTCAATTGTAAACTACTATATATCATAAGGTATTTTCAATGATACACTGCATATGACGTTATATTATAAGGTATTTTCAATGACACACTGCATATTACGTTATATTATAAGGTATTTGCAATGATACACTGCATATTACGTTATATTATATGGTATTTTCAATTGTAAACTACTATATATCATAAGGTATTTTCAATGATACACTGCATATGACGTTATATTATAAGGTATTTTCAATGACACACTGCATATTACGTTATATTATAAGGTATTTGCAATTGTAAACTACTATATATCATAAGGTATTTTCAATGATACACAGCATATTACGTTATATTATAAGGTATTTTCAATTGTAAACTACTATATATCATAAGGTATTTTCAATGATACACAGCATATTACGTTATATTATAAGGTATTTTCAATTGTAAACTACTATATATCATAAGGTATTTTCAATGATACACTGCATATTACGTTATATTATAAGGTATTTTCAATGATAAACTGCATATTATGGTATCTTATAAGGTATTTTCAATGATACACTGCATATTACGTTATATTAATATATAAGGTATTTTCAATGACACACTGCATAATACGTTATATTATAAGGTATTTTCATTGATACACTGTATATTACGTTATATTATAAGGTATTTTCATTGATACACTACAAATTACCATATATTATAAGGTATTTTCAATGATACACTGCATATTACGTTATATCATAATGTATTTTCAATGATACACTGCATAATACGTTATATCATAAAGTATTTTCAATGATACACTGCATATTACGTTATATTATAAGGTGTTTTCAATGACACACTGCATATTACGTTATATTATAAGGTATTTTCAATTGTAAACTACTATATATCATAAGGTATTTTCAATGATACACAGCATATTACGTTATATTATAAGGTATTTTCAATTGTAAACTACTATATATCATAAGGTATTTTCAATGATACACTGCATATTACGTTATATTATAAGGTATTTTCAATGATACACTGCATATTACGTTATATTATAAGGTATTTTCGATGACACACTGCATATTACGTTATATTATAAGCTATTTTCAATGATAAACTACTATATATTATAAGGTATTTTCAATGATACACTGCATATTACGTTATATTATAAGGTATTTTCAATGATAAACTACTATATATTATAAGGTATTTTCAATGATACACTCCATATTACGTAATATTATAAGGTATTTTCAATGATACACTGCATATTACGTTATATTATATGGTATTTTCAATTGTAAACTACTATATATCATAAGGTATTTTCAATGATACACTGCATATGACGTTATATTATAAGGTATTTTCAATGACACACTGCATATTACGTTATATTATAAGGTATTTGCAATGATACACTGCATATTACGTTATATTATATGGTATTTTCAATTGTAAACTACTATATATCATAAGGTATTTTCAATGATACACTGCATAGGACGTTATATTATAAGGTATTTTCAATGACACACTGCATATTACGTTATATTATAAGGTATTTGCAATGATACACTGCATATTACGATATATTATATGGTATTTTCAATGATACACTGCATATTATGATATATTATAAGGTATTTTCAATGATACACTGCATATTACGTTATATTATAAGGTATTTTCGATGATACACTGCATATTACGTTATATTATAAGGTATTTTCAATGATAAACTGCATATTATGGTATATTATAAGGTATTTTCAATGATACACTGCATATTACGTTATATTATAAGGTATTTTCAATGACACACTGCATATTACGTTATATTATAAGGTATTTTCAATGATACACTGCATAATACGTTATATCATAAGGTATTTTCAATGATACACTGCATATTACGTTATATTATAAGGTATTTTCAATGATAAACTACTGTATATTATAAGGTATTTTCAAGGGTACACTGCATATTACGTTATATTATAAGGTATTTTCATTGATACACTGTATATTACGTTATATTATAAGGTATTTTCATTGATACACTACAAATTACCATATATTATAAGGTATTTTCAATGATACACTGCATATTACGTTATATCATAATGTATTTTCAATGATACACTGCATACTACGTTATATCATAAGGTATTTTCAATGATACATTGCATATTACGTTATATTATAAGGTGTTTTCAATGACACACTGCATATTACGTTATATTATAAGGTATTTTCAATTGTAAACTACTATATATCATAAGGTATTTTCAATGATACACTGCATATTACGTTATATTATAAGGTTTTTTCAATTGTAAACTACTATATATCATAAGGTATTTTCAATGATACACTGCATATTACGTTATATTATAAGGTATTTGCAATGATACACTGCATATTACGTTATATTGTAAGGTATTTTCAATGGTAAACTACTATATATTATAAGGTATTTTCAATGATAAACTACTATATATTATAAGGTATTTTCAATGACACACTGCATATTACGTTATATTATAAGGTATTTTCAATGATACACTGCATAATACGTTATATCATAAGGTATTTTCAATGATACACTGCATATTACGTTATATTATAAGGTATTTTCAATGATAAACTACTGTATATTATAAGGTATTTTCAAGGGTACACTGCATATTACGTTATATTATAAGGTATTTTCAATGATACACTGTATATTACGTTATATTATAAGGTATTTTCATTGATACACTACAAATTACCATATATTATAAGGTATTTTCAATGATACACTGCATATTACGTTATATCATAATGTATTTTCAATGATACACTGCATACTACGTTATATCATAAGGTATTTTCAATGATACATTGCATATTACGTTATATTATAAGGTGTTTTCAATGACACACTGCATATTACGTTATATTATAAGGTATTTTCAATTGTAAACTACTATATATCATAAGGTATTTTCAATGATACACTGCATATTACGTTATATTATAAGGTTTTTTCAATTGTAAACTACTATATATCATAAGGTATTTTCAATGATACACTGCATATTACGTTATATTATAAGGTATTTGCAATGATACACTGCATATTACGTTATATTATATGGTATTTTCAATTGTAAACTACTATATATTATAAGGTATTTTCAATGATAAACTACTATATATTATAAGGTATTTTCAATGATACACTGCATATTACGTTATATTATAAGGTATTTTCAATGATAAACTGCATATTATGGTATCTTATAAGGTATTTTCAATGATACACTGCATATTACGTTATATTAACATATAAGGTATTTTCAATGACACACTGCATAATACGTTATATTATAAGGTGTTTTCAATGATACACTGCATATTACGTTATATTATAAGGTATTTTCAATGATAAACTACTATATATTATAAGGTATTTTCAATGATAAGCTACTATATATTATAAGGTATTTTCAATGATACACTGCATATTACGTTATATTATAAGCTTTTTCAATGGTAAACTACTATATATTATAAGGTATTTTCAAAGATACACTGCATAGTACGATATATTCGAAGGTATTTTCAATGATACACTGCATATTACGTTATATTATAAGGTATTTTCAATGATACACTACATATTACGTTATATTATAAGGTATTTTCAATGATAAACTACTAAATATTATACGGTATTTTCAATGATACACTGCATATTACGTTATATTATAAGGTATTTGCAATGATACACTGCATATTACGTTATATTATATGGTATTTTCAATTGTAAACTACTATATATCATAAGGTATTTTCAATGATACACTGCATATGACGTTATATTATAAGGTATTTTCAATGACACACTGCATATTACGTTATATTATAAGGTATTTGCAATGATACACTGCATATTACGATATATTATATGGTATTTTCAATGATACACTGCATATTATGATATATTATAAGGTATTTTCAATGATACACTGCATATTACGTTATATTATAAGGTATTTTCGATGACACACTGCATATTACGTTATATTATAAGGTATTTTCAATGATAAACTGCATATTATGGTATATTATAAGGTATTTTCAATGATACACTGCATATTACGTTATATTCTAAGGTATTTTCAATGATACACTGCATATTACGTTATATTATAAGGTATTTTCAATGATACACTACATATTACGTTATATTATAAGGTATTTTCAATGATAAACTACTAAATATTATACGGTATTTTCAATGATACACTGCATATTACGTTATATTATAAGGTATTTGCAATGATACACTGCATATTACGTAATATTATATGGTATTTTCAATTGTAAACTACTATATATCATAAGGTATTTTCAATGATACACTGCATATGACGTTAATATATAAGGTATTTTCGATGACACACTGCATATTACGTTATATTATAAGGTATTTTCAATGATAAACTGCATATTATGGTATATTATAAGGTATTTTCAATGATACACTGCATATTACGTTATATTATAAGGTATTTTCATTGATAAACTACAAATTACCATATATTATATGGTATTTTCAATGATACACTGCATAATACGTTATATCATAAGGTATTTTCAATGATACACTGCATATTACGTTATATTATAAGGTATTTTCAATGATAAACTACTGTATATTATAAGGTATTTTCAAGGGTACACTGCATATTACGTTATATTATAAGGTATTTTCATTGATACACTGTATATTACGTTATATTATAAGGTATTTTCATTGATACACTACAAATTACCATATATTATAAGGTATTTTCAATGATACACTGCATATTACGTTATATCATAATGTATTTTCAATGATACACTGCATAATACGTTATATCATAAGGTATTTTCAATGATACACTGCATATTACGTTATATTATAAGGTGTTTTCAATGACACACTGCATATTACGTTATATTATAAGGTATTTTCAATTGTAAACTACTATATATCATAAGGTATTTTCAATGATACACTGCATATTACGTTATATTATAAGGTATTTGCAATGATACACTGCATATTACGTTATATTATATGGTATTTTCAATTGTAAACTACTATATATTATAAGGTATTTTCAATGATAAACTACTATATATTATAAGGTATTTTCAATGATACACTGCATATTACGTTATATTATAAGGTATTTTCAATGATAAACTGCATATTATGGTATCCTATAAGGTATTTTCAATGGTACACTGCATATTACGTTATATTAATATATAAGGTATTTTCAATGACACACTGCATAATACGTTATATTATAAGGTGTTTTCAATGATACACTACAAATTACCATATATTATAAGGTATTTTCAATGATACACTGCATAATACGTTATATCATAAGGTATTTTCAATGATACACTGCATATTACGTTGTATTATAAGGTGTTTTCAATGATACACTGCATATTACGTTATATTATAAGGTATTTTCAATGATAAACTACTATATATTATAAGGTATTTTCAATGATACACTGCATATTACGTTATATTATAAGGTATTTTCAATGATAAACTACTATTTATTATAAGGTATTTTCAATGATAAACTACTATATATTATAAGGTATTTTCAATGATAAACTACTATATATTATAAGGTATTTTCAATGATACACTGCATATTACGTTATATTATAAGGTATTTTCAATGATACACTGCATATTACGATATATTATATGGTATTTTCATTGATACACTACAAATTACCATATATTATAAGGTATTTTCAATGATACACAGCATATTACGTTATATCATAATGTATTTTCAATGATACACTGCATAATACGTTATATTATAAGGTATTTTCAATGATAAACTACTATATATTATAAGGTATTTTCAATGATACACTGCATAATACGTTATATCATAAGGTATTTTCAATTGTAAACTACTATATATCATAAGGTATTTTCAATGATACACTGCATATTACGTTATATTATAAGGTATTTTCAATTGTAAACTACTATATATCATAAGGTATTTTCAATGATACACTGCATATTACGTTATATTATAAGGTATTTGCAATGATACACTGCATATTACGTTATATTATATGGTATTTTCAATTGTAAACTACTATATATTATAAGGTATTTTCAATGATAAACTACTATATGTTATAAGGTATTTTCAATGATACACTGCATATTACGTTATATTATAAGGTATTTTCAATGATAAACTGCATATTATGGTATCTTATAAGGTATTTTCAATGATACACTGCATATTACGTTATATTAACATATAAGGTATTTTCAATGACACACTGCATAATACGTTATATTATAAGGTGTTTTCAATGATACACTGCATATTACGTTATATTATAAGGTATTTTCAATGATAAACTACTATATATTATAAGGTATTTTCAATGATAAGCTACTATATATTATAAGGTATTTTCAATGATACACTGCATATTACGTTATATTATAAGCTTTTTCAATGGTAAACTACTATATATTATAAGGTATTTTCAAAGATACACTGCATATTACGTTATATTCTAAGGTATTTTCAATGATACACTGCATATTACGTTATATTATAAGGTATTTTCAATTGTAAACTACTATATATCATAAGGTATTTTCAATGATACACTGCATATTACGTTATATTATAAGGTATTTGCAATGATACACTGCATATTACGTTATATTATATGGTATTTTCAATTGTAAACTACTATATATTATAAGGTATTTTCAATGATAAACTACTATATTATAAGGTATTTTCAATGATACACTGCATATTACGTTATATTATAAGGTATTTTCAATGATACACTGCATATTACGTTATATTATAAGGTATTTTCAATGATAAACTACTGTATATTATAAGGTATTTTCAAGGGTACACTGCATATTACGTTATATTATAAGGTATTTTCATTGATACACTGTATATTACGTTATATTATAAGGTATTTTCATTGATACACTACAAATTACCATATATTATAAGGTATTTTCAATGATACACTGCATATTACGTTATATCATAATGTATTTTCAATGATACACTGCATAATACGTTATATCATAAGGTATTTTCAATGATACACTGCATATTACGTTATATTATAAGGTGTTTTCAATGACACACTGCATATTACGTTATATTATAAGGTATTTTCAATTGTAAACTACTATATATCATAAGGTATTTTCAATGATACACTGCATATTACGTTATATTATAAGGTATTTGCAATGATACACTGCATATTACGTTATATTATATGGTATTTTCAATTGTAAACTACTATATATTATAAGGTATTTTCAATGATAAACTACTATATATTATAAGGTATTTTCAATGATACACTGCATATTACGTTATATTATAAGGTATTTTCATTGATAGACTAGAATTACCATATATTCTAAGGTATTTTCAATGATACACTACAAATTACGATATATTATAAGGTATTTTCAATGATAACCTGCATATTACGTTATATTATAAGGTATTTTCAATGATACACCGCATATTACGTTATATTATAAGGTATTTTCAATGATGCACTGCATACTACGTTATACTATAAGGTATTTTCAATGATACACTGCATATTACGTTATACTATAAGGTATTTTCAATGATACACCGCATATTACGTTATATTATAAGGTATTTTCAATGATACACTGCATATTACGTTATATTATAAGGTATTTTCAATGATACACTGCATATTACGTTATATTATAAGCTATTTTCAATGATACACTGCATATTACGTTATATTATAAGCTATTTTCAATGATACACTGCATATTACGTTATATTATAAGGTTTTTTCAATGATGCACTGCATATTACGTTATACTATAAGTTATTTTCATTGATACACTACAAATTACGATATATTATAAGGTATTTTCAATGATACACAGCATATTATAAGGTATTTTCAATGATAAACAACTATATATTATAAGGTATATTCAATGATACACTGCATATTACGTTATATTATAAGTATTTTCAATGGTATACTGCATATTACGTTATTTTATAAGGTACTTTTAATGATATATATCATATTACGTTATATTATAAGGTATTTTCAATGACAGACTGCATATTACATTATTTTATAATGTATTTTCAATGGTAGACTGCATATTACGTTATATTATAAGGTATTTTCAATGATACACCGCATATTACGTTATATTCTAAGGTATTTTCAATGATACACTGCATATTACGTTATATTATAAGGTATTTTCAATGATACACTGCATATTACGTTATATTATAAGCTATTTTCAATGATACACTGCATATTACGTTATATTATAAGCTATTTTCAATGATACACTGCATATTACGTTATATTATAAGGTTTTTTCAATGATGCACTGCATATTACGTTATACTATAAGGTATTTTCAATGATACACTACAAATTACGATATATTATAAGGTATTTTCCATGATACACTGCATATTACGTTATATTATAAGGTATTTTCATCGATAGACTAGAATTACCATATATTCTAAGGTATTTTCAATGATACACTACAAATTACGATATATTATATTTTCAATGATAACCTGCATATTACGTTATATTATAAAGTATTTTCAATGATACACTGCATATTACGTTATATTAATATATAAGGTATTTTCAATGACACACTGCATAATACGTTATATTATAAGGTGTTTTCAATGATACACTGCATATTACGTTATATTATAAGGTATTTTCAATGATAAACTACTATATATTATAAGGTATTTTCAATGATAAGCTACTATATATTATAAGGTATTTTCAATGATACACTGCATATTACGTTATATTATAAGCTTTTTCAATGGTAAACTACTATATATTATAAGGTATTTTCAAAGATACACTGCATATTACGTTATATTCTAAGGTATTTTCAATGATACACTGCATATTACGTTATATTATAAGGTATTTTCAATGATACACTACATATTACGTTATATTATAAGGTATTTTCAATGATAAACTACTAAATATTATACGGTATTTTCAATGATACACTGCATATTACGTTATATTATAAGGTATTTGCAATGATACACTGCATATTACGTAATATTATATGGTATTTTCAATTGTAAACTACTATATATCATAAGGTATTTTCAATGATACACTGCATATGACGTTAATATATAAGGTATTTTCGATGACACACTGCATATTACGTTATATTATAAGGTATTTTCGATGACACACTGCATATTACGTTATATTATAAGGTATTTTCAATGATACACTGCATATTACGTTATATTATAAGGTATTTTCATTGATACACTACAAATTACCATATATTATATGGTATTTTCAATGATACACTGCATAATACGTTATATCATAAGGTATTTTCAATGATACACTGCATATTACGTTATATTATAAGGTATTTTCAATGATAAACTACTGTATATTATAAGGTATTATCAAGGGTACACTGCATATTACGTTATATTATAAGGTATTTTCATTGATACACTGTATATTACGTTATATTATAAGGTATTTTCAATGATACACTACATATTACGTTATATTATAAGGTATTTTCAATGATAAACTACTAAATATTATACGGTATTTTCAATGATACACTGCATATTACGTTATATTATAAGGTATTTGCAATGATACACTGCATATTACGTAATATTATATGGTATTTTCAATTGTAAACTACTATATATCATAAGTTATTTTCAATGATACACTGCATATGACGTTAATATATAAGGTATTTTCGATGACACACTGCATATTACGTTATATTATAAGGTATTTTCGATGACACACTGCATATTACGTTATATTATAAGGTATTTTCAATGATACACTGCATATTACGTTATATTATAAGGTATTTTCATTGATACACTACAAATTACCATATATTATATGGTATTTTCAATGATACACTGCATAATACGTTATATCATAAGGTATTTTCAATGATACACTGCATATTACGTTATATTATAAGGTATTTTCAATGATAAACTACTGTATATTATAAGGTATTTTCAAGGGTACACTGCATATTACGTTATATTATAAGGTATTTTCATTGATACACTGTATATTACGTTATATTATAAGGTATTTTCGATGACACACTGCATATTACGTTATATTATAAGGTATTTTCAATGATAAACTGCATATTATGGTATATTATAAGGTATTTTCAATGATACACTGCATATTACGTTATATTATAAGGTATTTGCAATGATACACTGCATATTACGTTATATTATATGGTATTTTCAATTGTAAACTACTATATATCATAAGGTATTTTCAATGATACACTGCATAGGACGTTATATTATAAGGTATTTTCAATGACACACTGCATATTACGTTATATTATAAGGTATTTGCAATGATACACTGCATATTACGATATATTATATGGTATTTTCAATGATACACTGCATATTATGATATATTATAAGGTATTTTCAATGATACACTGCATATTACGTTATATTATAAGGTATTTTCGATGACACACTGCATATTACGTTATATTATAAGGTATTTTCAATGATAAACTACTATATATCATAAGGTATTTTCAATGATACACTGCATATTACGTTATATTATAAGGTATTTTCAATTGTAAACTACTATATATCATAAGGTATTTTCAATGATACACTGCATATTACGTTATATTATAAGGTATTTGCAATGATACACTGCATATTACGTTATATTATATGGTATTTTCAATTGTAAACTACTATATATTATAAGGTATTTTCAATGATAAACTACTATATGTTATAAGGTATTTTCAATGATACACTGCATATTACGTTATATTATAAGGTATTTTCAATGATAAACTGCATATTATGGTATCTTATAAGGTATTTTCAATGATACACTGCATATTACGTTATATTATAAGGTATTTTCAATGACACACTGCATAATACGTTATATTATAAGGTGTTTTCAATGATACACTGCATATTACGTTATATTATAAGGTATTTTCAATGATAAACTACTATATATTATAAGGTATTTTCAATGATAAGCTACTATATATTATAAGGTATTTTCAATGATACACTGCATATTACGTTATATTATAAGCTTTTTCAATGGTAAACTACTATATATTATAAGGTATTTTCAAAGATACACTGCATATTACGTTATATTCTAAGGTATTTTCAATGATACACTGCATATTACGTTATATTATAAGGTATTTTCAATTGTAAACTACTATATATCATAAGGTATTTTCAATGATACACTGCATATTACGTTATATTATAAGGTATTTGCAATGATACACTGCATATTACGTTATATTATATGGTATTTTCAATTGTAAACTACTATATATTATAAGGTATTTTCAATGATAAACTACTATATATTATAAGGTATTTTCAATGATACACTGCATATTACGTTATATTATAAGGTATTTTCAATGATACACTGCATATTACGTTATATTATAAGGTATTTTCAATGATAAACTACTGTATATTATAAGGTATTTTCAAGGGTACACTGCATATTACGTTATATTATAAGGTATTTTCATTGATACACTGTATATTACGTTATATTATAAGGTATTTTCATTGATACACTACAAATTACCATATATTATAAGGTATTTTCAATGATACACTGCATATTACGTTATATCATAATGTATTTTCAATGATACACTGCATAATACGTTATATCATAAGGTATTTTCAATGATACACTGCATATTACGTTATATTATAAGGTGTTTTCAATGACACACTGCATATTACGTTATATTATAAGGTATTTTCAATTGTAAACTACTATATATCATAAGGTATTTTCAATGATACACTGCATATTACGTTATATTATAAGGTATTTGCAATGATACACTGCATATTACGTTATATTATATGGTATTTTCAATTGTAAACTACTATATATTATAAGGTATTTTCAATGATAAACTACTATATATTATAAGGTATTTTCAATGATACACTGCATATTACGTTATATTATAAGGTATTTTCAATGATAAACTGCATATTATGGTATCTTATAAGGTATTTTCAATGGTACACTGCATATTACGTTATATTAATATATAAGGTATTTTCAATGACACACTGCATAATACGTTATATTATAAGGTGTTTTCAATGATACACTGCATATTACGTTATATTATAAGGTATTTTCAATGATAAACTACTATATATTATAAGGTATTTTCAATGATAAGCTACTATATATTATAAGGTATTTTCAATGATACACTGCATATTACGTTATATTATAAGCTTTTTCAATGGTAAACTACTATATATTATAAGGTATTTTCAAAGATACACTGCATATTACGTTATATTCTAAGGTATTTTCAATGATACACTGCATATTACGTTATATTATAAGGTATTTTCAATGATACACTACATATTACGTTATATTATAAGGTATTTTCAATGATAAACTACTAAATATTATACGGTATTTTCAATGATACACTGCATATTACGTTATATTATAAGGTATTTGCAATGATACACTGCATATTACGTAATATTATATGGTATTTTCAATTGTAAACTACTATATATCATAAGGTATTTTCAATGATACACTGCATATGACGTTAATATATAAGGTATTTTCGATGACACACTGCATATTACGTTATATTATAAGGTATTTTCGATGACACACTGCATATTACGTTATATTATAAGGTATTTTCATTGATACACTACAAATTACCATATATTATAAGGTATTTTCATTGATACACTACAAATTACCATATATTATATGGTATTTTCAATGATACACTGCATAATACGTTATATCATAAGGTATTTTCAATGATACACTGCATATTACGTTATATTATAAGGTATTTTCAATGATAAACTACTGTATATTATAAGGTATTTTCAAGGGTACACTGCATATTACGTTATATTATAAGGTATTTTCATTGATACACTGTATATTACGTTATATTATAAGGTATTTTCATTGATACACTACAAATTACCATATATTATAAGGTATTTTCAATGATACACTGCATATTACGTTATAACATAATGTATTTTCAATGATACACTGCATAATACGTTATATCATAAGGTATTTTCAATGATACACTGCATATTACGTTATATTATAAGGTGTTTTCAATGACACACTGCATATTACGTTATATTATAAGGTATTTTCAATTGTAAACTACTATATATCATAAGGTATTTTCAATGATACACTGCATATTACGTTATATTATAAGGTATTTTCATTGATACACTACAAATTACCATATGTTATATGGCATTTTCAATGATACACTGCATAATACGTTATATCATAAGGTATTTTCAATGATACACTGCATATTACGTTATATTATAAGGTATTTTCAATGATAAACTACTGTATATTATAAGGTATTATCAAGGGTACACTGCATATTACGTTATATTATAAGGTATTTTCATTGATACACTGTATATTACGTTATATTATAAGGTATTTTCAATGATACACTACATATTACGTTATATTATAAGGTATTTTCAATGATAAACTACTAAATATTATACGGTATTTTCAATGATACACTGCATATTACGTTATATTATAAGGTATTTGCAATGATACACTGCATATTACGTAATATTATATGGTATTTTCAATTGTAAACTACTATATATCATAAGTTATTTTCAATGATACACTGCATATGACGTTAATATATAAGGTATTTTCGATGACACACTGCATATTACGTTATATTATAAGGTATTTTCGATGACACACTGCATATTACGTTATATTATAAGGTATTTTCAATGATACACTGCATATTACGTTATATTATAAGGTATTTTCATTGATACACTACAAATTACCATATATTATATGGTATTTTCAATGATACACTGCATAATACGTTATATCATAAGGTATTTTCAATGATACACTGCATATTACGTTATATTATAAGGTATTTTCAATGATAAACTACTGTATATTATAAGGTATTTTCAAGGGTACACTGCATATTACGTTATATTATAAGGTATTTTCATTGATACACTGTATATTACGTTATATTATAAGGTATTTTCGATGACACACTGCATATTACGTTATATTATAAGGTATTTTCAATGATAAACTGCATATTATGGTATATTATAAGGTATTTTCAATGATACACTGCATATTACGTTATATTATAAGGTATTTGCAATGATACACTGCATATTACGTTATATTATATGGTATTTTCAATTGTAAACTACTATATATCATAAGGTATTTTCAATGATACACTGCATAGGACGTTATATTATAAGGTATTTTCAATGACACACTGCATATTACGTTATATTATAAGGTATTTGCAATGATACACTGCATATTACGATATATTATATGGTATTTTCAATGATACACTGCATATTATGATATATTATAAGGTATTTTCAATGATACACTGCATATTACGTTATATTATAAGGTATTTTCGATGACACACTGCATATTACGTTATATTATAAGGTATTTTCAATGATAAACTGCATATTATGGTATATTATAAGGTATTTTCAATGATACACTGCATATTACGTTATATTATAAGGTATTTTCAATGACACACTGCATATTACGTTATATTATAAGGTATTTTCAATGATACACTGCATAATACGTTATATCATAAGGTATTTTCAATGATACACTGCATATTACGTTATATTATAAGGTATTTTCAATGATAAACTACTGTATATTATAAGGTATTTTCAAGGGTACACTGCATATTACGTTATATTATAAGGTATTTTCATTGATACACTGTATATTACGTTATATTATAAGGTATTTTCATTGATACACTACAAATTACCATATATTATAAGGTATTTTCAATGATACACTGAATATTACGTTATATTATATGGTATTTTCAATTGTAAACTACTATATATTATAAGGTATTTTCAATGATAAACTACTGTATATTATAAGGTATTTTCAAGGGTACACTGCATATTACGTTATATTATAAGGTATTTTCATTGATACACTGTATATTACGTTATATTATAAGGTATTTTCATTGATACACTACAAATTACCATATATTATAAGGTATTTTCAATGATACACTGCATATTACGTTATATCATAATGTATTTTCAATGATACACTGCATAATACGTTATATCATAAGGTATTTTCAATGATACACTGCATATTACGTTATATTATAAGGTGTTTTCAATGACACACTGCATATTACGTTATATTATAAGGTATTTTCAATTGTAAACTACTATATATCATAAGGTATTTTCAATGATACACTGCATATTACGTTATATTATAAGGTATTTGCAATAATACACTGCATATTACGTTATATTATATGGTATTTTCAATTGTAAACTACTATATATTATAAGGTATTTTCAATGATAAACTACTATATATTATAAGGTATTTTCAATGATACACTGCATATTACGTTATAATATAAGGTATTTTCAATGATAAACTGCATATTATGGTATCTTATAAGGTATTTTCAATGGTACACTGCATATTACGTTATATTAATATATAAGGTATTTTCAATGACACACTGCATAATACGTTATATTATAAGGTGTTTTCAATGATACACTGCATATTACGTTATATTATAAGGTATTTTCAATGATAAACTACTATATATTATAAGGTATTTTCAATGATAAGCTACTATATATTATAAGGTATTTTCAATGATACACTGCATATTACGTTATATTATAAGCTTTTTCAATGGTAAACTACTATATATTATAAGGTATTTTCAAAGATACACTGCATATTACGTTATATTCTAAGGTATTTTCAATGATACACTGCATATTACGTTATATTATAAGGTATTTTCAATGATACACTACATATTACGTTATATTATAAGGTATTTTCAATGATAAACTACTAAATATTATACGGTATTTTCAATGATACACTGCATATTACGTTATATTATAAGGTATTTGCAATGATACACTGCATATTACTTAATATTATATGGTATTTTAAATTGTAAACTACTATATATCATAAGGTATTTTCAATGATACACTGCATATGACGTTAATATATAAGGTATTTTCGATGACACACTGCATATTACGTTATATTATAAGGTATTTTCGATGACACACTGCATATTACGTTATATTATAAGGTATTTTCAATGATAAACTGCATATTATGGTATATTATAAGGTATTTTCAATGATACACTGCATATTACGTTATATTCTAAGGTATTTTCAATGATACACTGCATATTACGTTATATTATAAGGTATTTTCAATGATACACTACATATTACGTTATATTATAAGGTATTTTCAATGATAAACTACTAAATATTATACGGTATTTTCAATGATACACTGCATATTACGTTATATTATAAGGTATTTGCAATGATACACTGCATATTACGTAATATTATATGGTACTTTCAATTGTAAACTACTATATATCATAAGGTATTTTCAATGATACACTGCATATGACGTTAATATATAAGGTATTTTCAATGACACAATGCATATTACGTTATATTATAAGGTATTTTCGATGACACACTGCATATTACGTTATATTATAAGGTATTTTCAATGATAAACTGCATATTATGGTATATTATAAGGTATTTTCAATGGTACACTGCATATTACGTTATATTCTAAGGTATTTTCAATGATACACTGCATATTACGTTATATTATAAGGTATTTTCAATGATACACTACATATTACGTTATATTATAAGGTATTTTCAATGATAAACTACTAAATATTATACGGTATTTTCAATGATACACTGCATATTACGTTATATTATAAGGTATTTGCAATGATACACTGCATATTACGTAATATTATATGGTACTTTCAATTGTAAACTACTATATATCATAAGGTATTTTCAATGATACACTGCATATGACGTTAATATATAAGGTATTTTCAATGACACAATGCATATTACGTTATATTATAAGGTATTTTCATTGATACACTACAAATTACCATATATTATAAGGTATTTTCAATGATACACTGCATATTACGTTATATTATAAGGTATTTGCAATGATACACTGCATATTACGTTATATTATATGGTATTTTCAATTGTAAACTACTATATATTATAAGGTATTTTCAATGATAAACTACTATATGTTATAAGGTATTTTCAATGATACACTGCATATTACGTTATATTATAAGGTATTTTCAATGATACACTGCATATTACGTTATATTATAAGGTATTTTCAATGATAAACTACTGTATATTATAAGGTATTTTCAAGGGTAGACTGCATATTACGTTATATTATAAGGTATTTTCATTGATACACTGTATATTACGTTATATTATAAGGTATTTTCATTGATACACTACAAATTACCATATATTATAAGGTATTTTCAATGATACACTGCATATTACGTTATATCATAATGTATTTTCAATGATACACTGCATAATACGTTATATCATAAGGTATTTTCAATGATACACTGCATATTACGTTATATTATAAGGTGTTTTCAATGACACACTGCATATTACGTTATATTATAAGGTATTTTCAATTGTAAACTACTATATATCATAAGGTATTTTCAATGATACACTGCATATTACGTTATATTATAAGGTATTTGCAATGATACACTGCATATTACGTTATATTATATGGTATTTTCAATTGTAAACTACTATATATTATAAGGTATTTTCAATGATAAACTACTATATATTATAAGGTATTTTCAATGATACACTGCATATTACGTTATATTATAAGGTATTTTCAATGATAAACTGCATATTATGGTATCTTATAAGGTATTTTCAATGGTACACTGCATATTACGTTATATTAATATATAAGGTATTTTCAATGACACACTGCATATTACGTTATATTATAAGGTGTTTTCAATGATACACTGCATATTACGTTATATTATAAGGTGTTTTCAATGATAAACTACTATATATTATAAGGTATTTTCAATGATAAACTACTATATATTATAAGGTATTTTCAATGATACACTGCATATTACGTTATATTATAAGCTTTTTCAATGGTAAACTACTATATATTATAAGGTATTTTCAAAGATACACTGCATATTACGTTATATTCTAAGGTATTTTCAATGATACACTGCATATTACGTTATATTATAAGGTATTTTCAATGATACACTACATATTACGTTATATTATAAGGTATTTTCAATGATAAACTACTAAATATTATACGGTATTTTCAATGATACACTGCATATTACGTTATATTATAAGGTATTTGCAATGATACACTGCATATTACGTAATATTATATGGTATTTTCAATTGTAAACTACTATATATCATAAGGTATTTTCAATGATACACTGCATATGACGTTAATATATAAGGTATTTTCGATGACACACTGCATATTACGTTATATTATAAGGTATTTTCGATGACACACTGCATATTACGTTATATTATAAGGTATTTTCAATGATAAACTGCATATTATGGTATATTATAAGGTATTTTCAATGATACACTGCATATTACGTTATATTCTAAGGTATTTTCAATGATACACTGCATATTACGTTATATTATAAGGTATTTTCAATGATACACTACATATTACGTTATATTATAAGGTATTTTCAATGATAAACTACTAAATATTATACGGTATTTTCAATGATACACTGCATATTACGTTATATTATAAGGTATTTGCAATGATACACTGCATATTACGTAATATTATATGGTACTTTCAATTGTAAACTACTATATATCATAAGGTATTTTCAATGATACACTGCATATGACGTTAATATATAAGGTATTTTCAATGACACAATGCATATTACGTTATATTATAAGGTATTTTCATTGATACACTACAAATTACCATATATTATAAGGTATTTTCAATGATACACTGCATATTACGTTATATTATAAGGTATTTGCAATGATACACTGCATATTACGTTATATTATATGGTATTTTCAATTGTAAACTACTATATATTATAAGGTATTTTCAATGATAAACTACTATATGTTATAAGGTATTTTCAATGATACACTGCATATTACGTTATATTATAAGGTATTTTCAATGATACACTGCATATTACGTTATATTATAAGGTATTTTCAATGATAAACTACTGTATATTATAAGGTATTTTCAAGGGTAGACTGCATATTACGTTATATTATAAGGTATTTTCATTGATACACTGTATATTACGTTATATTATAAGGTATTTTCATTGATACACTACAAATTACCATATATTATAAGGTATTTTCAATGATACACTGCATATTACGTTATATCATAATGTATTTTCAATGATACACTGCATAATACGTTATATCATAAGGTATTTTCAATGATACACTGCATATTACGTTATATTATAAGGTGTTTTCAATGACACACTGCATATTACGTTATATTATAAGGTATTTTCAATTGTAAACTACTATATATCATAAGGTATTTTCAATGATACACTGCATATTACGTTATATTATAAGGTATTTGCAATGATACACTGCATATTACGTTATATTATATGGTATTTTCAATTGTAAACTACTATATATTATAAGGTATTTTCAATGATAAACTACTATATATTATAAGGTATTTTCAATGATACACTGCATATTACGTTATATTATAAGGTATTTTCAATGATAAACTGCATATTATGGTATCTTATAAGGTATTTTCAATGGTACACTGCATATTACGTTATATTAATATATAAGGTATTTTCAATGACACACTGCATAATACGTTATATTATAAGGTGTTTTCAATGATACACTGCATATTACGTTATATTATAAGGTATTTTCAATGATACACTACATATTACGTTATATTATAAGGTATTTTCAATGATAAACTGCATATTATGGTATCTTATAAGGTATTTTCAATGGTACACTGCATATTACGTTATATTAATATATAAGGTATTTTCAATGACACACTGCATAATACGTTATATTATAAGGTGTTTTCAATGATACACTGCATATTACGTTATATTATAAGGTGTTTTCAATGATAAACTACTATATATTATAAGGTATTTTCAATGATAAGCTACTATATATTATAAGGTATTTTCAATGATACACTGCATATTACGTTATATTATAAGCTTTTTCAATGGTAAACTACTATATATTATAAGGTATTTTCAAAGATACACTGCATATTACGTTATATTCTAAGGTATTTTCAATGATACACTGCATATTACGTTATATTATAAGGTACTTTCAATGATACACTACATATTACGTTATATTATAAGGTATTTTCAATGATAAACTACTAAATATTATACGGTATTTTCAATGATACACTGCATATTACGTTATATTATAAGGTATTTGCAATGATACACTGCATATTACGTAATATTATATGGTATTTTCAATTGTAAACTACTATATATCATAAGGTATTTTCAATGATACACTGCATATGACGTTAATATATAAGGTATTTTCGATGACACACTGCATATTACGTTATATTATAAGGTATTTTCGATGACACACTGCATATTACGTTATATTATAAGGTATTTTCAATGATAAACTGCATATTATGGTATATTATAAGGTATTTTCAATGATACACTGCATATTACGTTATATTCTAAGGTATTTTCAATGATACACTGCATATTACGTTATATTATAAGGTATTTTCAATGATACACTACATATTACGTTATATTATAAGGTATTTTCAATGATAAACTACTAAATATTATACGGTATTTTCAATGATACACTGCATATTACGTTATATTATAAGGTATTTGCAATGATACACTGCATATTACGTAATATTATATGGTACTTTCAATTGTAAACTACTATATATCATAAGGTATTTTCAATGATACACTGCATATGACGTTAATATATAAGGTATTTTCAATGACACAATGCATATTACGTTATATTATAAGGTATTTTCATTGATACACTACAAATTACCATATATTATAAGGTATTTTCAATGATACACTGCATAATACGTTATATCATAAGGTATTTTCAATGATACACTGCATATTACGTTGTATTATAAGGTGTTTTCAATGATACACTGCATATTACGTTATATTATAAGGTATTTTCAATGATAAACTACTATATATTATAAGGTATTTTCAATGATACACTGCATATTACGTTATATTATAAGGTATTTTCAATGATAAACTACTATTTATTATAAGGTATTTTCAATGATAAACTACTATATATTATAAGGTATTTTCAATGATAAACTACTATATATTATAAGGTATTTTCAATGATACACTGCATATTACGTTATATTATAAGGTATTTGCAATGATACACTGCATATTACGTTATATTATATGGTATTTTCAATTGTAAACTACTATATATTATAAGGTATTTTCAATGATAAACTACTATATGTTATAAGGTATTTTCAATGATACACTGCATATTACGTTATATTATAAGGTATTTTCAATGATAAACTGCATATTATGATATATTATAAGGCATTTTCAATGATACACTGCATATTACGTTATATTATAAGGTATTTTCGATGACACACTGCATATTACGTTATATTATAAGGTATTTTCAATGATACACTGCATATTACGTTATATTATAAGGTATTTTCAATGATACACTACATATTACGTTATATTATAAGGTATTTTCAATGATAAACTACTAAATATTATACGGTATTTTCAATGATACACTGCATATTACGTTATATTATAAGGTATTTGCAATGATACACTGCATATTACGTAATATTATATGGTATTTTCAATTGTAAACTACTATATATCATAAGGTATTTTCAATGATACACTGCATATGACGTTAATATATAAGGTATTTTCGATGACACACTGCATATTACGTTATATTATAAGGTATTTTCGATGACACACTGCATATTACGTTATATTATAAGGTATTTTCAATGATAAACTGCATATTATGGTATATTATAAGGTATTTTCAATGATACACTGCATATTACGTTATATTCTAAGGTATTTTCAATGATACACTGCATATTACGTTATATTATAAGGTATTTTCAATGATACACTACATATTACGTTATATTATAAGGTATTTTCAATGATAAACTACTAAATATTATACGGTATTTTCAATGATACACTGCATATTACGTTATATTATAAGGTATTTGCAATGATACACTGCATATTACGTAATATTATATGGTACTTTCAATTGTAAACTACTATATATCATAAGGTATTTTCAATGATACACTGCATATGACGTTAATATATAAGGTATTTTCAATGACACAATGCATATTACGTTATATTATAAGGTATTTTCATTGATACACTACAAATTACCATATATTATAAGGTATTTTCAATGATACACTGCATAATACGTTATATCATAAGGTATTTTCAATGATACACTGCATATTACGTTGTATTATAAGGTGTTTTCAATGATACACTGCATATTACGTTATATTATAAGGTATTTTCAATGATAAACTACTATATATTATAAGGTATTTTCAATGATACACTGCATATTACGTTATATTATAAGGTATTTTCAATGATAAACTACTATTTATTATAAGGTATTTTCAATGATAAACTACTATATATTATAAGGTATTTTCAATGATAAACTACTATATATTATAAGGTATTTTCAATGATACACTGCATATTACGATATATTATAAGGTATTTTCAATGATACACTGCATATTACGATATATTATATGGTATTTTCATTGATACACTACAAATTACCATATATTATAAGGTATTTTCAATGATACACAGCATATTACGTTATATCATAATGTATTTTCAATGATACACTGCATAATACGTTATATTATAAGGTATTTTCAATGATAAACTACTATATATTATAAGGTATTTTCAATGATACACTGCATAATACGTTATATCATAAGGTATTTTCAATTGTAAACTACTATATATCATTAGGTATTTTCAATGATACACTGCATATTACGTTATATTATAAGGTATTTTCAATTGTAAACTACTATATATCATAAGGTATTTTCAATGATACACTGCATATTACGTTATATTATAAGGTATTTGCAATGATACACTGCATATTACGTTATATTATATGGTATTTTCAATTGTAAACTACTATATATTATAAGGTATTTTCAATGATAAACTACTATATGTTATAAGGTATTTTCAATGATACACTGCATATTACGTTATATTATAAGGTATTTTCAATGATAAACTGCATATTATGATATATTATAAGGCATTTTCAATGATACACTGCATATTACGTTATATTATAAGGTATTTTCGATGACACACTGCATATTACGTTATATTATAAGGTATTTTCAATGATAAACTGCATATTATGGTATATTATAATTTATTTTCAATGATACACTGCATATTACGTTATATTATAAGGTATTTTCATTGATACACTACAAATTACCATATATTATATGGTATTTTCAATGATACACTGCATAATACGTTATATCATAAGGTATTTTCAATGATACACTGCATATTACGTTATATTATAAGGTATTTTCAATGATAAACTACTGTATATTATAAGGTATTTTCAAGGGTACACCGCATATTACGTTATATTGTAAGGTATTTTCATTGATACACTGTATATTACGTTATATTATAAGGTATTTTCATTGATACACTACAAATTACCATATATTATAAGGTATTTTCAATGATACACTGCATATTACGTTATATCATAATGTATTTTCAATGATACACTGCATAATACGTTATATCATAAGGTATTTTCAATGATACACTGCATATTACGTTATATTATAAGGTATTTTCAATGACACACTGCATATTACGTTATATTATAAGGTATTTTCAATTGTAAACTACTATATATCATAACGTATTTTCAATGATACACTGCATATTACGTTATATTATAAGGTATTTTCATTGATACACTACAAATTACCATATATTATATGGTATTTTCAATGATACACTGCATATTACGTTATATTATAAGGTATTTTCGATGACACACTGCATATTACGTTATATTATAAGCTATTTTCAATGATAAACTACTATATATTATAAGGTATTTTCAATGATACACTGCATATTACGTTATATTATAAGGTATTTTCAATGATAAACTACTATATATTATAAGGTATTTTCAATGATACACTCCATATTACGTAATATTATAAGGTATTTTCAATGATACACTGCATATGACGTTATATTATATGGTATTTTCAATTGTAAACTACTATATATCATAAGGTATTTTCAATGATACACTGCATATGACGTTATATTATAAGGTATTTTCAATGACACACTGCATATTACGTTATATTATAAGGTATTTGCAATGATACACTGCATATTACGTTATATTATATGGTATTTTCAATTGTAAACTACTATATATCATAAGGTATTTTCAATGATACACTGCATATGATGTTATATTATAAGGTATTTTCAATGACACACTGCATATTACGTTATATTATAAGGTATTTGCAATGATACACTGCATATTACGATTTATTATATGGTATTTTCAATGATACACTGCATATTATGATATATTATAAGGTATTTTCAATGATACACTGCATATTACGTTATATTATAAGGTATTTTCGATGACACACTGCATATTACGTTATATTATAAGGTATTTTCAATGATAAACTGCATATTATGGTATATTATAAGGTATTTTCAATGATACACTGCATATTACGTTATATTATAAGGTATTTTCATTGATACACTACAAATTACCATATATTATATGGTATTTTCAATGATACACTGCATATTACGTTATATCATAAGGTATTTTCAATGATACACTGCATATTACGTTATATTATAAGGTATTTTCAATGATAAACTACTGTATATTATAAGGTATTTTCATTGATACACTGTATATTACGTTATATTATAAGGTATTTTCATTGATACACTACAAATTACCATATATTATAAGGTATTTTCAATGATACACAGCATATTACGTTATATCATAATGTATTTTCAATGATACACTGCATAATACGTTATATTATAAGGTATTTTCATTGATACACTGTATATTACGTTATATTATAAGGTATTTTCATTGATACACTACAAATTACCATATATTATAAGGTATTTTCAATGATACACTGCATATTACGTTATATCATAATGTATTTTCAATGATACACTGCATAATACGTTATATCATAAGGTATTTTCAATGATACACTGCATATTACGTTATATTATAAGGTGTTTTCAATGACACACTGCATATTACGTTATATTATAAGGTATTTTCAATTGTAAACTACTATATATCATAACGTATTTTCAATGATACACTGCATATTACGTTATATTATAAGGTATTTTCATTGATACACTACAAATTACCATATATTATATGGTATTTTCAATGATACACTGCATAATACGTTATATTATAAGGTATTTTCGATGACACACTGCATATTACGTTATATTATAAGCTATTTTCAATGATAAACTACTATATATTATAAGGTATTTTCAATGATACACTGCATATTACGTTATATTATAAGGTATTTTCAATGATAAACTACTATATATTACAGTATTTTATCGTTAACTGTCGCAACCACGGGTCCGGCCAGCGACGTTTATCCGTCAGGGAAACTATTCTTTGACTTGTGCCGAACGTAGAAATGGAATGGGAACCTCGAGGGGTCTCGGTCGCCGACAAATGTAAACATGATACGGGTCGGGTATATCGGTGTGAGACCACTACTAATCCAATGACAAAACTTCTTCATTTTTCATTATTTTTTTATGGGACTTTGACCAAATTATTCGGGGCATTTTTCTAATGAAAATGATACCAAATATGATATAATTCCGATTATATTTACTTGTGTAATGGGCGATCAAAGTGTCGAGCGCAAGGATCGATGGCGTATGGGAAAGAAAGAGACGCGGAGAGTAGCGGTCGCCAGCACAGTCCAAAGGCCCGCCGGCACAGTCCAAAGGCCCGCCGCGTCCTCACAATGTAATCTCAATAAAAAACTTTTTTATTATTACTTATTTTTGTATGGGACTTTCACCAATATATTTGTGGCATTTTCCTAATTAAAATGATACCAAACACGATATAATTCGGATCATATTGTATAATAATATAAATATAAAAGGCAGGTATGTACATCGGTGAACCAATAGTAATTTAATGACGACACTTTTACATTTCTTATTAGTCTTTTATGAGACTTCTATCATTATTTATATAGATATTTCTCCGATTAAAATTTTTCTGATTATACATACATACATATCTATTTTTTTAAATGACGATGGAGTAAGTTTTGGTAACAGACAAAGAGAGTAACTGATAAAGAAAGAGACACGACAAGTCGCATCGTCTCGTTGAAAATGTATTTGATAATATTAATAATGTTTATAAAATGTGTCCAGTCAAATAAATTCATCGTACAACAGTCGAATATACGAGCGACCAATACAGAGAAGAAAATATTTTTTATAGTTAACTACTGTAGCTGAGCTTCTACCCGTTTTCTAAGTTTAAAAGTCGCGAAATGTCCTAGTCACGAGAGTGTCTTGCAGGGACAAGTTTCCTCACCGATGTACCTGACCATTAATGTCCATTAATATGATCCGAATTATATCGTGTTTGGTATCATTTTAATTAGAAAAATGCCACAAATATATTGGTGAAAGTCCCATACAAAAATAAGTAATAATAAAAAAGTTTTTTATTGAGATTACATTGTGAGGACGCGGCGGGCCTTTGGACTGTGCCGGCGGGCCTTTGGACTGTGCCGGCGACCGCTACTCTCCGCGTCTCTTTCTTTCCCATACGCCATCGATCCTTGCGCTCGACACTTTGATCGCCCATTACACAAGTAAATATAATCGGAATTATATCATATTTGGTATCATTTTCATTAGAAAAATGCCCCGAATAATTTGGTCAAAGTCCCATAAAAGAATAATGAAAAATAAAGAAGTTTTGTCATTGGATTAGTAGTGGTCTCCTGGTCTCACACCGATATACTCGACCCGTATCATGTTTACATTTCTCGGCGGCCGAGACCGCTCGAGCTTCGTGGCCCCTCACGGGGTATACCCCGCAGGAGTGGGGATAGTTCAGCGACATTTATCCGCCAGACATTTCAGACATTTATCGATAAAATACTGTATAAGGTATTTTCAATGATACACTCCATATTACGTAATATTATAAGGTATTTTCAATGACACACTGCATATTACGATATATTATATGGTATTTTCAATGATACACAGCATATTATGATATATTATAAGGTATTTTCAATGATAAACTGCATATTACGTTATATTATAAGGTATTTTCGATGACACACTGCATATTACGTTATATTATAAGGTATTTTCAATGATAAACTGCATATTATGGTATATTATAAGGTATTTTCAATGATACACTGCATATTACGTTATATTATAAGGTATTTTCATTGATACACTACAAATTACCATATATTATATGGTATTTTCAATGATACACTGCATAATACGTTATATCATAAGGTATTTTCAATGATACACTGCATATTACGTTATATTATAAGGTATTTTCAATGATAAACTACTGTATATTATAAGGTATTTTCAAGGGTACACTGCATGTTACGTTATATTATAAGGTATTTTCATTGATACACTGTATATTACGTTATATTATAAGGTATTTTCATTGATACACTACAAATTACCATATATTATAAGGTATTTTCAATGATACACTGCATATTACGTTATATCATAATGTATTTTCAATGATACACTGCATAATACGTTACATCATAAGGTATTTTCAATGATACACTGCATATTACGTTATATTATAAGGTGTTTTCAATGATAAACTACTATTTATTATAAGGTATTTTCAATTGTAAACTACTATATATCATAACGTATTTTCAATGATACACTGCATATTACGTTATATTATAAGGTATTTTCAATTGTAAACTACTATATATCATAAGGTATTTTCAATGATACACTGCATATTACGTTATATTATAAGGTATTTGCAATGATACACTGCATATTACGTTATATTATATGGTATTTTCAATGATACACTGCATATTATGATATATTATAAGGCATTTTCAATGATACACTGCATATTACGTTATATTATAAGGTATTTTCGATGACACACTGCATATTACGTTATATTATAAGGTATTTTCAATGATAAACTGCATATTATGGTATATTATAAGGTATTTTCAATGATACACTGCATATTACGTTATATTATAAGGTATTTTCATTGATACACTACAAATTACCATATATTATATGGTATTTTCAATGATACACTGCATAATACGTTATATCATAAGGTATTTTCAATGATACACTGCATATTACGTTATATTATAAGGTATTTTCATTGATACACTGTATATTACGTTATATTATAAGGTATTTTCATTGATACACTACAAATTACCATATATTATAAGGTATTTTCAATGATACACTGCATATTACGTTATATCATAATGTATTTTCAATGATACACTGCATAATACGTTATATCATAAGGTATTTTCAATGATACACTGCATATTACGTTATATTATAAGGTGTTTTCAATGACACACTGCATATTACGTTATATTATAAGGTATTTTCAATTGTAAACTACTATATATCATAACGTATTTTCAATGATACACTGCATATTACGTTATATTATAAGGTATTTTCATTGATACACTACAAATTACCATATATTATATGGTATTTTCAATGATACACTGCATAATACGTTATATTATAAGGTATTTTCGATGACACACTGCATATTACGTTATATTATAAGCTATTTTCAATGATAAACTACTATATATTATAAGGTATTTTCAATGATACACTGCATATTACGTTATATTATAAGGTATTTTCAATGATAAACTGCATATTATGGTATATTATAAGGTATTTTCAATGATACACTGCATATTACGTTATATTATAAGGTATTTTCATTGATACACTACAAATTACCATATATTATAAGGTATTTTCAATGATACACTGCATATTACGTTATATCATAATGTATTTTCAATGATACACTGCATAATACGTTACATCATAAGGTATTTTCAATGATACACTGCATATTACGTTATATTATAAGGTTTTTTCAATGACACACTGCATATTACGTTATATTATAAGGTATTTTCAATTGTAAACTACTATATATCATAACGTATTTTCAATGATACACTGCATATTACGTTATATTATAAGGTATTTTCAATGATAAACTACTATATATTATAAGGTATTTTCAATGATACACTCCATATTACGTAATATTATAAGGTATTTTCAATGATACACTGCATATTACGTTATATTATATGGTATTTTCAATTGTAAACTACTATATATCATAAGGTATTTTCAATGATACATTGCATATGACGTTATATTATAAGGTATTTTCAATGATACACTGCATATTACGTTATATTATAAGGTATTTTCAATGATACACTGCATATTACGTTATATCATAATGTATTTTCAATGATACACTGCATAATACGTTATATCATAAGGTATTTTCAATGATACACTGCATATTACGTTATATTATAAGGTGTTTTCAATGACACACTGCATATTACGTTATATTATAAGGTATTTTCAATTGTAAACTACTATATATCATAACGTATTTTCAATGATACACTGCATATTACGTTATATTATAAGGTATTTTCATTGATACACTACAAATTACCATATATTATATGGTATTTTCAATGATACACTGCATAATACGTTATATTATAAGGTATTTTCGATGACACACTGCATATTACGTTATATAATAAGCTATTTTCAATGATAAACTACTATATATTATAAGGTATTTTCAATGATACACTGCATATTACGTTATATTATAAGGTATTTTCAATGATACACTCCATATTACGTAATATTATAAGGTATTTTCAATGATACACTGCATATTACGTTATATTATATGGTATTTTCAATTGTAAACTACTATATATCATAAGGTATTTTCAATGATACACTGCATATGACGTTATATTATAAGGTATTTTCAATGACACACTGCATATTACGTTATATTATAAGGTATTTGCAATGATACACTGCATATTACGTTATATTATATGGTATTTTCAATTGTAAACTACTATATATCATAAGGTATTTTCAATGATACACTGCATATGATGTTATATTATAAGGTATTTTCAATGACACACTGCATATTACGTTATATTATAAGGTATTTGCAATGATACACTGCATATTACGATTTATTATATGGTATTTTCAATGATACACTGCATATTATGATATATTATAAGGTATTTTCAATGATACACTGCATATTACGTTATATTATAAGGTATTTTCGATGACACACTGCATATTACGTTATATTATAAGGTATTTTCAATGATAAACTGCATATTATGGTATATTATAAGGTATTTTCAATGATACACTGCATATTACGTTATATTATAAGGTATTTTCATTGATACACTACAAATTACCATATATTATATGGTATTTTCAATGATACACTGCATAATACGTTATATCATAAGGTATTTTCAATGATACACTGCATATTACGTTATATTATAAGGTATTTTCAATGATAAACTACTGTATATTATAAGGTATTTTCATTGATACACTGTATATTACGTTATATTATAAGGTATTTTCATTGATACACTACAAATTACCATATATTATAAGGTATTTTCAATGATACACTGCATATTACGTTATATCATAATGTATTTTCAATGATACACTGCATAATACGTTATATTATAAGGTATTTTCATTGATACACTGCATATTACGTTATATTATAAGGTATTTTCATTGATACACTACAAATTACCATATATTATAAGGTATTTTCAATGATACACTGCATATTACGTTATATCATAATGTATTTTCAATGATACACTGCATAATACGTTATATCATAAGGTATTTTCAATGATACACTGCATATTACGTTATATTATAAGGTGTTTTCAATGACACACTGCATATTACGTTATATTATAAGGTATTTTCAATTGTAAACTACTATATATCATAACGTATTTTCAATGATACACTGCATATTACGTTATATTATAAGGTATTTTCATTGATACACTACAAATTACCATATATTATATGGTATTTTCAATGATACACTGCATAATACGTTATATTATAAGGTATTTTCGATGACACACTGCATATTACGTTATATTATAAGCTATTTTCAATGATAAACTACTATATATTATAAGGTATTTTCAATGATACACTGCATATTACGTTATATTATAAGGTATTTTCAATGATAAACTACTATATATTACAGTATTTTATCGTTAACTGTCGCAACCACGGGTCCGGCCAGCGACGTTTATCCGTCAGGGAAACTATTCTTTGACTTGTGCCGAACGTAGAAATGGAATGGGAACCTCGAGGGGTCTCGGTCGCCGACAAATGTAAACATGATACGGGTCGGGTATATCGGTGTGAGACCACTACTAATCCAATGACAAAACTTCTTCATTTTTCATTATTTTTTTATGGGACTTTGACCAAATTATTCGGGGCATTTTTCTAATGAAAATGATACCAAATATGATATAATTCCGATTATATTTACTTGTGTAATGGGCGATCAAAGTGTCGAGCGCAAGGATCGATGGCGTATGGGAAAGAAAGAGACGCGGAGAGTAGCGGTCGCCAGCACAGTCCAAAGGCCCGCCGGCACAGTCCAAAGGCCCGCCGCGTCCTCACAATGTAATCTCAATAAAAAACTTTTTTATTATTACTTATTTTTGTATGGGACTTTCACCAATATATTTGTGGCATTTTCCTAATTAAAATGATACCAAACACGATATAATTCGGATCATATTGTATAATAATATAAATATAAAAGGCAGGTATGTACATCGGTGAACCAATAGTAATTTAATGACGACACTTTTACATTTCTTATTAGTCTTTTATGAGACTTCTATCATTATTTATATAGATATTTCTCCGATTAAAATTTTTCTGATTATACATACATACATATCTATTTTTTTAAATGACGATGGAGTAAGTTTTGGTAACAGACAAAGAGAGTAACTGATAAAGAAAGAGACACGACAAGTCGCATCGTCTCGTTGAAAATGTATTTGATAATATTAATAATGTTTATAAAATGTGTCCAGTCAAATAAATTCATCGTACAACAGTCGAATATACGAGCGACCAATACAGAGAAGAAAATATTTTTTATAGTTAACTACTGTAGCTGAGCTTCTACCCGTTTTCTAAGTTTAAAAGTCGCGAAATGTCCTAGTCACGAGAGTGTCTTGCAGGGACAAGTTTCCTCACCGATGTACCTGACCATTAATGTCCATTAATATGATCCGAATTATATCGTGTTTGGTATCATTTTAATTAGAAAAATGCCACAAATATATTGGTGAAAGTCCCATACAAAAATAAGTAATAATAAAAAAGTTTTTTATTGAGATTACATTGTGAGGACGCGGCGGGCCTTTGGACTGTGCCGGCGGGCCTTTGGACTGTGCCGGCGACCGCTACTCTCCGCGTCTCTTTCTTTCCCATACGCCATCGATCCTTGCGCTCGACACTTTGATCGCCCATTACACAAGTAAATATAATCGGAATTATATCATATTTGGTATCATTTTCATTAGAAAAATGCCCCGAATAATTTGGTCAAAGTCCCATAAAAGAATAATGAAAAATAAAGAAGTTTTGTCATTGGATTAGTAGTGGTCTCCTGGTCTCACACCGATATACTCGACCCGTATCATGTTTACATTTCTCGGCGGCCGAGACCGCTCGAGCTTCGTGGCCCCTCACGGGGTATACCCCGCAGGAGTGGGGATAGTTCAGCGACATTTATCCGCCAGACATTTCAGACATTTATCGATAAAATACTGTATAAGGTATTTTCAATGATACACTCCATATTACGTAATATTATAAGGTATTTTCAATGACACACTGCATATTACGATATATTATATGGTATTTTCAATGATACACAGCATATTATGATATATTATAAGGTATTTTCAATGATACACTGCATATTACGTTATATTATAAGGTATTTTCGATGACACACTGCATATTACGTTATATTATAAGGTATTTTCAATGATAAACTGCATATTATGGTATATTATAAGGTATTTTCAATGATACACTGCATATTACGTTATATTATAAGGTATTTTCATTGATACACTACAAATTACCATATATTATATGGTATTTTCAATGATACACTGCATAATACGTTATATCATAAGGTATTTTCAATGATACACTGCATATTACGTTATATTATAAGGTATTTTCAATGATAAACTACTGTATATTATAAGGTATTTTCAAGGGTACACTGCATGTTACGTTATATTATAAGGTATTTTCATTGATACACTGTATATTACGTTATATTATAAGGTATTTTCATTGATACACTACAAATTACCATATATTATAAGGTATTTTCAATGATACACTGCATATTACGTTATATCATAATGTATTTTCAATGATACACTGCATAATACGTTACATCATAAGGTATTTTCAATGATACACTGCATATTACGTTATATTATAAGGTGTTTTCAATGACACACTGCATATTACGTTATATTATAAGGTATTTTCAATTGTAAACTACTATATATCATAACGTATTTTCAATGATACACTGCATATTACGTTATATTATAAGGTATTTTCAATTGTAAACTACTATATATCATAAGGTATTTTCAATGATACACTGCATATTACGTTATATTATAAGGTATTTGCAATGATACACTGCATATTACGTTATATTATATGGTATTTTCAATGATACACTGCATATTATGATATATTATAAGGCATTTTCAATGATACACTGCATATTACGTTATATCATAATGTATTTTCAATGATACACTGCATAATACGTTACATCATAAGGTATTTTCAATGATACACTGCATATTACGTTATATTATAAGGTGTTTTCAATGACACACTGCATATTACGTTATATTATAAGGTATTTTCAATTGTAAACTACTATATATCATAACGTATTTTCAATGATACACTGCATATTACGTTATATTATAAGGTATTTTCAATTGTAAACTACTATATATCATAAGGTATTTTCAATGATACACTGCATATTACGTTATATTATAAGGTATTTGCAATGATACACTGCATATTACGTTATATTATATGGTATTTTCAATGATACACTGCATATTATGATATATTATAAGGCATTTTCAATGATACACTGCATATTACGTTATATTATAAGGTATTTTCGATGACACACTGCATATTACGTTATATTATAAGGTATTTTCAATGATAAACTGCATATTATGGTATATTATAAGGTATTTTCAATGATACACTGCATATTACGTTATATTATAAGGTATTTTCATTGATACACTACAAATTACCATATATTATATGGTATTTTCAATGATACACTGCATAATACGTTATATCATAAGGTATTTTCAATGATACACTGCATATTACGTTATATTATAAGGTATTTTCATTGATACACTGTATATTACGTTATATTATAAGGTATTTTCATTGATACACTACAAATTACCATATATTATAAGGTATTTTCAATGATACACTGCATATTACGTTATATCATAATGTATTTTCAATGATACACTGCATAATACGTTATATCATAAGGTATTTTCAATGATACACTGCATATTACGTTATATTATAAGGTGTTTTCAATGACACACTGCATATTACGTTATATTATAAGGTATTTTCAATTGTAAACTACTATATATCATAACGTATTTTCAATGATACACTGCATATTACGTTATATTATAAGGTATTTTCATTGATACACTACAAATTACCATATATTATATGGTATTTTCAATGATACACTGCATAATACGTTATATTATAAGGTATTTTCGATGACACACTGCATATTACGTTATATTATAAGCTATTTTCAATGATAAACTACTATATATTATAAGGTATTTTCAATGATACACTGCATATTACGTTATATTATAAGGTATTTTCAATGATAAACTGCATATTATGGTATATTATAAGGTATTTTCAATGATACACTGCATATTACGTTATATTATAAGGTATTTTCATTGATACACTACAAATTACCATATATTATAAGGTATTTTCAATGATACACTGCATATTACGTTATATCATAATGTATTTTCAATGATACACTGCATAATACGTTACATCATAAGGTATTTTCAATGATACACTGCATATTACGTTATATTATAAGGTGTTTTCAATGACACACTGCATATTACGTTATATTATAAGGTATTTTCAATTGTAAACTACTATATATCATAACGTATTTTCAATGATACACTGCATATTACGTTATATTATAAGGTATTTTCAATGATAAACTACTATATATTATAAGGTATTTTCAATGATACACTCCATATTACGTAATATTATAAGGTATTTTCAATGATACACTGCATATTACGTTATATTATATGGTATTTTCAATTGTAAACTACTATATATCATAAGGTATTTTCAATGATACATTGCATATGACGTTATATTATAAGGTATTTTCAATGATACACTGCATATTACGTTATATTATAAGGTATTTTCAATGATACACTGCATATTACGTTATATCATAATGTATTTTCAATGATACACTGCATAATACGTTATATCATAAGGTATTTTCAATGATACACTGCATATTACGTTATATTATAAGGTGTTTTCAATGACACACTGCATATTACGTTATATTATAAGGTATTTTCAATTGTAAACTACTATATATCATAACGTATTTTCAATGATACACTGCATATTACGTTATATTATAAGGTATTTTCATTGATACACTACAAATTACCATATATTATATGGTATTTTCAATGATACACTGCATAATACGTTATATTATAAGGTATTTTCGATGACACACTGCATATTACGTTATATAATAAGCTATTTTCAATGATAAACTACTATATATTATAAGGTATTTTCAATGATACACTGCATATTACGTTATATTATAAGGTATTTTCAATGATAAACTGCATATTATGGTATATTATAAGGTATTTTCAATGATACACTGCATATTACGTTATATTATAAGGTATTTTCATTGATACACTACAAATTACCATATATTATAAGGTATTTTCAATGATACACTGCATATTACGTTATATCATAATGTATTTTCAATGATACACTGCATAATACGTTACATCATAAGGTATTTTCAATGATACACTGCATATTACGTTATATTATAAGGTGTTTTCAATGACACACTGCATATTACGTTATATTATAAGGTATTTTCAATTGTAAACTACTATATATCATAACGTATTTTCAATGATACACTGCATATTACGTTATATTATAAGGTATTTTCAATGATAAACTACTATATATTATAAGGTATTTTCAATGATACACTCCATATTACGTAATATTATAAGGTATTTTCAATGATACACTGCATATTACGTTATATTATATGGTATTTTCAATTGTAAACTACTATATATCATAAGGTATTTTCAATGATACACTGCATATGACGTTATATTATAAGGTATTTTCAATGACACACTGCATATTACGTTATATTATAAGGTATTTGCAATGATACACTGCATATTACGATATATTATAAGGTATTTTCAATGATACACTGCATATTATGATATATTATAAGGTATTTTCAATGATACACTGCATATTACGTTATATTATAAGGTATTTTCGATGACACACTGCATATTACGTTATATTATAAGGTATTTTCAATGATACACTGCATATTACGATATATTATATGGTATTTTCAATGATACACTGCATATTATGATATATTATAAGGCATTTTCAATGATACACTGCATATTACGTTATATTATAAGGTATTTTCGATGACACACTGCATATTACGTTATATTATAAGGTATTTTCAATGATAAACTGCATATTATGGTATATTATAAGGTATTTTCAATGATACACTGCATATTACGTTATATTATAAGGTATTTTCATTGATACACTACAAATTACCATATATTATATGGTATTTTCAATGATACACTGCATAATACGTTATATCATAAGGTATTTTCAATGATACACTGCATATTACGTTATATTATAAGGTATTTTCAATTGTAAACTACTATATATCATAAGGTATTTTCAATGATACACTGCATATGACGTTATATTATAAGGTATTTTCAATGACACACTGCATATTACGTTATATTATATGGTATTTTCAATGATACACTGCATATTATGATATATTATAAGGCATTTTCAATGATACACTGCATATTACGTTATATTATAAGGTATTTTCGATGACACACTGCATATTACGTTATATTATAAGGTATTTTCAATGATAAACTGCATATTATGGTATATTATAAGGTATTTTCAATGATACACTGCATATTACGTTATATTATAAGGTATTTTCATTGATACACTACAAATTACCATATATTATATGGTATTTTCAATGATACACTGCATAATACGTTATATCATAAGGTATTTTCAATGATACACTGCATATTACGTTATATTATAAGGTATTTTCATTGATACACTGTATATTACGTTATATTATAAGGTATTTTCATTGATACACTACAAATTACCATATATTATAAGGTATTTTCAATGATACACTGCATATTACGTTATATCATAATGTATTTTCAATGATACACTGCATAATACGTTATATCATAAGGTATTTTCAATGATACACTGCATATTACGTTATATTATAAGGTGTTTTCAATGACACACTGCATATTACGTTATATTATAAGGTATTTTCAATTGTAAACTACTATATATCATAACGTATTTTCAATGATACACTGCATATTACGTTATATTATAAGGTATTTTCATTGATACACTACAAATTACCATATATTATATGGTATTTTCAATGATACACTGCATAATACGTTATATTATAAGGTATTTTCGATGACACACTGCATATTACGTTATATTATAAGCTATTTTCAATGATAAACTACTATATATTATAAGGTATTTTCAATGATACACTGCATATTACGTTATATTATAAGGTATTTTCAATGATAAACTGCATATTATGGTATATTATAAGGTATTTTCAATGATACACTGCATATTACGTTATATTATAAGGTATTTTCATTGATACACTACAAATTACCATATATTATAAGGTATTTTCAATGATACACTGCATATTACGTTATATCATAATGTATTTTCAATGATACACTGCATAATACGTTACATCATAAGGTATTTTCAATGATACACTGCATATTACGTTATATTATAAGGTGTTTTCAATGACACACTGCATATTACGTTATATTATAAGGTATTTTCAATTGTAAACTACTATATATCATAACGTATTTTCAATGATACACTGCATATTACGTTATATTATAAGGTATTTTCAATGATAAACTACTATATATTATAAGGTATTTTCAATGATACACTCCATATTACGTAATATTATAAGGTATTTTCAATGATACACTGCATATTACGTTATATTATATGGTATTTTCAATTGTAAACTACTATATATCATAAGGTATTTTCAATGATACATTGCATATGACGTTATATTATAAGGTATTTTCAATGACACACTGCATATTACGTTATATTATAAGGTATTTTCAATGATACACTGCATATTACGTTATATTATAAGGTATTTTCAATGATAAACTACTATATATTATAAGGTATTTTCAATGATACACTCCATATTACGTAATATTATAAGGTATTTTCAATGATACACTGCATATTACGTTATATTATAAGGTATTTTCAATTGTAAACTACTATATATCATAAGGTATTTTCAATGATACATTGCATATGACGTTATATTATAAGGTATTTTCAATGACACACTGCATATTACGTTATATTATAAGGTATTTTCAATGATACACTGCATATTACGTTATATCATAATGTATTTTCAATGATACACTGCATAATACGTTATATCATAAGGTATTTTCAATGATACACTGCATATTACGTTATATTATAAGGTGTTTTCAATGACACACTGCATATTACGTTATATTATAAGGTATTTTCAATTGTAAACTACTATATATCATAAGGTATTTTCAATGATACACTGCATATTACGTTATATTATAAGGTATTTTCAATGATAAACTACTATATATTATAAGGTATTTTCAATGATACACTCCATATTACGTAATATTATAAGGTATTTTCAATGATACACTGCATATTACGTTATATTATATGGTATTTTCAATTGTAAACTACTATATATCATAAGGTATTTTCAATGATACATTGCATATGACGTTATATTATAAGGTATTTTCAATGACACACTGCATATTACGTTATATTATAAGGTATTTTCAATGATACACTGCATATTACGTTATATCATAATGTATTTTCAATGATACACTGCATAATACGTTATATCATAAGGTATTTTCAATGATACACTGCATATTACGATATATTATAAGGTGTTTTCAATGACACACTGCATATTACGTTATATTATAAGGTATTTTCAATTGTAAACTACTATATATCATAACGTATTTTCAATGATACACTGCATATTACGTTATATTATAAGGTATTTTCATTGATACACTACAAATTACCATATATTATATGGTATTTTCAATGATACACTGCATAATACGTTATATTATAAGGTATTTTCGATGACACACTGCATATTACGTTATATAATAAGCTATTTTCAATGATAAACTACTATATATTATAAGGTATTTTCAATGATACACTGCATATTACGTTATATTATAAGGTATTTTCAATGATAAACTGCATATTATGGTATATTATAAGGTATTTTCAATGATACACTGCATATTACGTTATATTATAAGGTATTTTCATTGATACACTACAAATTACCATATATTATAAGGTATTTTCAATGATACACTGCATATTACGTTATATCATAATGTATTTTCAATGATACACTGCATAATACGTTACATCATAAGGTATTTTCAATGATACACTGCATATTACGTTATATTATAAGGTGTTTTCAATGACACACTGCATATTACGTTATATTATAAGGTATTTTCAATTGTAAACTACTATATATCATAACGTATTTTCAATGATACACTGCATATTACGTTATATTATAAGGTATTTTCAATGATAAACTACTATATATTATAAGGTATTTTCAATGATACACTCCATATTACGTAATATTATAAGGTATTTTCAATGATACACTGCATATTACGTTATATTATATGGTATTTTCAATTGTAAACTACTATATATCATAAGGTATTTTCAATGATACACTGCATATGACGTTATATTATAAGGTATTTTCAATGACACACTGCATATTACGTTATATTATAAGGTATTTGCAATGATACACTGCATATTACGTTATATTATATGGTATTTTCAATGATACACTGCATATTATGATATATTATAAGGTATTTTCAATGATACACTGCATATTACGTTATATTATAAGGTATTTTCGATGACACACTGCATATTACGTTATATTATAAGGTATTTTCAATGATACACTGCATATTACGATATATTATATGGTATTTTCAATGATACACTGCATATTATGATATATTATAAGGCATTTTCAATGATACACTGCATATTACGTTATATTATAAGGTATTTTCGATGACACACTGCATATTACGTTATATTATAAGGTATTTTCAATGATAAACTGCATATTATGGTATATTATAAGGTATTTTCAATGATACACTGCATATTACGTTATATTATAAGGTATTTTCATTGATACACTACAAATTACCATATATTATATGGTATTTTCAATGATACACTGCATAATACGTTATATCATAAGGTATTTTCAATGATACACTGCATATTACGTTATATTATAAGGTATTTTCAATTGTAAACTACTATATATCATAAGGTATTTTCAATGATACACTGCATATGACGTTATATTATAAGGTATTTTCAATGATACACTGCATATTACGTTATATTATATGGTATTTTCAATTGTAAACTACTATATATCATAAGGTATTTTCAATGATACACTGCATATGACGTTATATTATAAGGTATTTTCAATGACACACTGCATATTACGTTATATTATAAGGTATTTGCAATGATACACTGCATATTACGATATATTATATGGTATTTTCAATGATACACTGCATATTATGATATATTATAAGGTATTTTCAATGATACACTGCATATTACGTTATATTATAAGGTATTTTCGATGACACACTGCATATTACGTTATATTATAAGGTATTTTCAATGATACACTGCATATTACGATATATTATATGGTATTTTCAATGATACACTGCATATTATGATATATTATAAGGCATTTTCAATGATACACTGCATATTACGTTATATTATAAGGTATTTTCGATGACACACTGCATATTACGTTATATTATAAGGTATTTTCAATGATAAACTGCATATTATGGTATATTATAAGGTATTTTCAATGATACACTGCATATTACGTTATATTATAAGGTATTTTCATTGATACACTACAAATTACCATATATTATATGGTATTTTCAATGATACACTGCATAATACGTTATATCATAAGGTATTTTCAATGATACACTGCATATTACGTTATATTATAAGGTATTTTCAATGATAAACTACTGTATATTATAAGGTATTTTCAAGGGTACACTGCATATTACGTTATATTATAAGGTATTTTCATTGATACACTGTATATTACGTTATATTATAAGGTATTTTCATTGATACACTACAAATTACCATATATTATAAGGTATTTTCAATGACACACTGCATATTACGTTATATTATAAGGTATTTTCAATGATACACTGCATATTACGTTATATCATAATGTATTTTCAATGATACACTGCATAATACGTTATATCATAAGGTATTTTCAATGATACACTGCATATTACGTTATATTATAAGGTGTTTTCAATGACACACTGCATATTACGTTATATTATAAGGTATTTTCAATTGTAAACTACTATATATCATAACGTATTTTCAATCATACACTGCATATTACGTTATATTATAAGGTATTTTCATTGATACACTACAAATTACCATATATTATATGGTATTTTCAATGATACACTGCATAATACGTTATATTATAAGGTATTTTCGATGACACACTGCATATTACGTTATATAATAAGCTATTTTCAATGATAAACTACTATATATTATAAGGTATTTTCAATGATACACTGCATATTACGTTATATTATAAGGTATTTTCAATGATAAACTGCATATTATGGTATATTATAAGGTATTTTCAATGATACACTGCATATTACGTTATATTATAAGGTATTTTCATTGATACACTACAAATTACCATATATTATAAGGTATTTTCAATGATACACTGCATATTACGTTATATCATAATGTATTTTCAATGATACACTGCATAATACGTTACATCATAAGGTATTTTCAATGATACACTGCATATTACGTTATATTATAAGGTGTTTTCAATGACACACTGCATATTACGTTATATTATAAGGTATTTTCAATTGTAAACTACTATATATCATAACGTATTTTCAATGATACACTGCATATTACGTTATATTATAAGGTATTTTCAATGATAAACTACTATATATTATAAGGTATTTTCAATGATACACTCCATATTACGTAATATTATAAGGTATTTTCAATGATACACTGCATATTACGTTATATTATATGGTATTTTCAATTGTAAACTACTATACATCATAAGGTATTTTCAATGATACACTGCATATGACGTTATATTATAAGGTATTTTCAATGACACACTGCATATTACGTTATATTATAAGGTATTTGCAATGATACACTGCATATTACGATATATTATATGGTATTTTCAATGATACACTGCATATTATGATATATTATAAGGTATTTTCAATGATACACTGCATATTACGTTATATTATAAGGTATTTTCGATGACACACTGCATATTACGTTATATTATAAGGTATTTTCAATGATACACTGCATATTACGATATATTATATGGTATTTTCAATGATACACTGCATATTATGATATATTATAAGGCATTTTCAATGATACACTGCATATTACGTTATATTATAAGGTATTTTCGATGACACACTGCATATTACGTTATATTATAAGGTATTTTCAATGATAAACTGCATATTATGGTATATTATAAGGTATTTTCAATGATACACTGCATATTACGTTATATTATAAGGTATTTTCATTGATACACTACAAATTACCATATATTATATGGTATTTTCAATGATACACTGCATAATACGTTATATCATAAGGTATTTTCAATGATACACTGCATATTACGTTATATTATAAGGTATTTTCAATGATAAACTACTGTATATTATAAGGTATTTTCAAGGGTACACTGCATATTACGTTATATTATAAGGTATTTTCAATGATACACTACATATTACGTTATATTATAAGGTATTTTCAATGATAAACTACTAAATATTATACGGTATTTTCAATGATACACTGCATATTACGTTATATTATAAGGTATTTGCAATGATACACTGCATATTACGTAATATTATATGGTATTTTCAATTGTAAACTACTATATATCATAAGGTATTTTCAATGATACACTGCATATGACGTTAATATATAAGGTATTTTCGATGACACACTGCATATTACGTTATATTATAAGGTATTTTCGATGACACACTGCATATTACGTTATATTATAAGGTATTTTCAATGATAAACTGCATATTATGGTATATTATAAGGTATTTTCAATGATACACTGCATATTACGTTATATTCTAAGGTATTTTCAATGATACACTGCATATTACGTTATATTATAAGGTATTTTCAATGATACACTACATATTACGTTATATTATAAGGTATTTTCAATGATAAACTACTAAATATTATACGGTATTTTCAATGATACACTGCATATTACGTTATATTATAAGGTATTTGCAATGATACACTGCATATTACGTAATATTATATGGTACTTTCAATTGTAAACTACTATATATCATAAGGTATTTTCAATGATACACTGCATATGACGTTAATATATAAGGTATTTTCAATGACACAATGCATATTACGTTATATTATAAGGTATTTTCATTGATACACTACAAATTACCATATATTATAAGGTATTTTCAATGATACACTGCATAATACGTTATATCATAAGGTATTTTCAATGATACACTGCATATTACGTTGTATTATAAGGTGTTTTCAATGATACACTGCATATTACGTTATATTATAAGGTATTTTCAATGATAAACTACTATATATTATAAGGTATTTTCAATGATACACTGCATATTACGTTATATTAATATATAAGGTATTTTCAATGACACACTGCATAATACGTTATATTATAAGGTGTTTTCAATGATACACTGCATATTACGTTATATTCTAAGGTATTTTCAATGATACACTGCATATTACGTTATATTATAAGGTATTTTCAATGATACACTACATATTACGTTATATTATAAGGTATTTTCAATGATAAACTACTAAATATTATACGGTATTTTCAATGATACACTGCATATTACGTTATATTATAAGGTATTTTCAATGATACACTGCATATTACGTTATATTATATGGTATTTTCAATTGTAAACTACTATATATCATAAGGTATTTTCAATGATACACTGCATATGACGTTATATTATAAGGTATTTTCAATGACACACTGCATATTACGTTATATTATAAGGTATTTTCAATGATACACTGCATATTACGTTATATTCTAAGGTATTTTCAATGATACACTGCATATTACGTTATATTATAAGGTATTTTCAATGATACACTACATATTACGTTATATTATAAGGTATTTTCAATGATAAACTACTAAATATTATACGGTATTTTCAATGATACACTGCATATTACGTTATATTATAAGGTATTTGCAATGATACACTGCATATTACGTTATATTATATGGTATTTTCAATTGTAAACTACTATATATCATAAGGTATTTTCAATGATACACTGCATATGACGTTATATTATAAGGTATTTTCAATGACACACTGCATATTACGTTATATTATAAGGTATTTTCAATGATACACTGCATATTACGTTATATTATAAGGTATTTTCGATGACACACTGCATATTACGTTATATTATAAGCTATTTTCAATGATAAACTACTATATATTATAAGGTATTTTCAATGATACACTGCATATTACGTTATATTATAAGGTATTTTCAATGATAAACTACTATATATTATAAGGTATTTTCAATGATACACTCCATATTACGTAATATTATAAGGTATTTTCAATGATACACTGCATATTACGTTATATTATATGGTATTTTCAATTGTAAACTACTATATATCATAAGGTATTTTCAATGATACACTGCATATGACGTTATATTATAAGGTATTTTCAATGACACACTGCATATTACGTTATATTATAAGGTATTTGCAATGATACACTGCATATTACGTTATATTATATGGTATTTTCAATTGTAAACTACTATATATCATAAGGTATTTTCAATGATACACTGCATATGACGTTATATTATAAGGTATTTTCAATGACACACTGCATATTACGTTATATTATAAGGAATTTGCAATGATACCCTGCATATTACGATATATTATATGGTATTTTCAATGATACACTGCATATTATGATATATTATAAGGCATTTTCAATGATACACTGCATATTACGTTATATTATAAGGTATTTTCGATGACACACTGCATATTACGTTATATTATAAGGTATTTTCAATGATAAACTGCATATTATGGTATATTATAAGGTATTTTCAATGATACACTGCATATTACGTTATATTATAAGGTATTTTCATTGATACACTACAAATTACCATATATTATATGGTATTTTCAATGATACACTGCATAATACGTTATATCATAAGGTATTTTCAATGATACACTGCATATTACGTTATATTATAAGGTATTTTCAATGATAAACTACTGTATATTATAAGGTATTTTCAAGGGTACACCGCATATTACGTTATATTGTAAGGTATTTTCATTGATACACTGTATATTACGTTATATTATAAGGTATTTTCATTGATACACTACAAATTACCATATATTATAAGGTATTTTCAATGATACACTGCATATTACGTTATATCATAATGTATTTTCAATGATACACTGCATAATACGTTATATCATAAGGTATTTTCAATGATACACTGCATATTACGTTATATTATAAGGTGTTTTCAATGACACACTGCATATTACGTTATATTATAAGGTATTTTCAATTGTAAACTACTATATATCATAACGTATTTTCAATGATACACTGCATATTACGTTATATTATAAGGTATTTTCATTGATACACTACAAATTACCATATATTATATGGTATTTTCAATGATACACTGCATAATACGTTATATTATAAGGTATTTGCAATGATACACTGCATATTACGTTATATTATATGGTATTTTCAATTGTAAACTACTATATATCATAAGGTATTTTCAATGATACACTGCATATGACGTTATATTATAAGGTATTTTCAATGACACACTGCATATTACGTTATATTATAAGGTATTTTCAATGATACACTGCATATTACGTTATATTATAAGGTATTTTCAATGATACACTGCATATTACGTTATATTATAAGGTATTTTCAATGATACACTACATATTACGTTATATTATAAGGTATTTTCAATGATAAACTACTAAATATTATACGGTATTTTCAATGATACACTGCATATTACGTTATATTATAAGGTATTTGCAATGATACACTGCATATTACGTTATATTATATGGTATTTTCAATTGTAAACTACTATATATCATAAGGTATTTTCAATGATACACTGCATATGACGTTATATTATAAGGTATTTTCAATGACACACTGCATATTACGTTATATTATAAGGTATTTTCAATGATACACTGCATATTACGTTATATTATAAGGTATTTTCGATGACACACTGCATATTACGTTATATTATAAGCTATTTTCAATGATACACTGCATATTACGTTATATTATAAGGTATTTTCGATGACACACTGCATATTACGTTATATTATAAGGTATTTTCAATGATAAACTGCATATTATGGTATATTATAAGGTATTTTCAATGATACACTGCATATTACGTTATATTATAAGGTATTTTCATTGATACACTACAAATTACCATATATTATATGGTATTTTCAATGATACACTGCATAATACGTTATATCATAAGGTATTTTCAATGATACACTGCATATTACGTTATATTATAAGGTATTTTCAATGATAAACTACTGTATATTATAAGGTATTTTCAAGGGTACACCGCATATTACGTTATATTGTAAGGTATTTTCATTGATACACTGTATATTACGTTATATTATAAGGTATTTTCATTGATACACTACAAATTACCATATATTATAAGGTATTTTCAATGATACACTGCATATTACGTTATATCATAATGTATTTTCAATGATACACTGCATAATACGTTATATCATAAGGTATTTTCAATGATACACTGCATATTACGTTATATTATAAGGTGTTTTCAATGACACACTGCATATTACGTTATATTATAAGGTATTTTCAATTGTAAACTACTATATATCATAACGTATTTTCAATGATACACTGCATATTACGTTATATTATAAGGTATTTTCATTGATACACTACAAATTACCATATATTATATGGTATTTTCAATGATACACTGCATAATACGTTATATTATAAGGTATTTGCAATGATACACTGCATATTACGTTATATTATATGGTATTTTCAATTGTAAACTACTATATATCATAAGGTATTTTCAATGATACACTGCATATGACGTTATATTATAAGGTATTTTCAATGACACACTGCATATTACGTTATATTATAAGGTATTTTCAATGATACACTGCATATTACGTTATATTCTAAGGTATTTTCAATGATACACTGCATATTACGTTATATTATAAGGTATTTTCAATGATACACTACATATTACGTTATATTATAAGGTATTTTCAATGATAAACTACTAAATATTATACGGTATTTTCAATGATACACTGCATATTACGTTATATTATAAGGTATTTGCAATGATACACTGCATATTACGTTATATTATATGGTATTTTCAATTGTAAACTACTATATATCATAAGGTATTTTCAATGATACACTGCATATGACGTTATATTATAAGGTATTTTCAATGACACACTGCATATTACGTTATATTATAAGGTATTTTCAATGATACACTGCATATTACGTTATATTATAAGGTATTTTCGATGACACACTGCATATTACGTTATATTATAAGCTATTTTCAATGATAAACTACTATATATTATAAGGTATTTTCAATGATACACTGCATATTACGTTATATTATAAGGTATTTTCAATGATAAACTACTATATATTATAAGGTATTTTCAATGATACACTCCATATTACGTAATATTATAAGGTATTTTCAATGATACACTGCATATTACGTTATATTATATGGTATTTTCAATTGTAAACTACTATATATCATAAGGTATTTTCAATGATACACTGCATATGATGTTATATTATAAGGTATTTTCAATGACACACTGCATATTACGTTATATTATAAGGTATTTGCAATGATACACTGCATATTACGTTATATTATATGGTATTTTCAATTGTAAACTACTATATATCATAAGGTATTTTCAATGATACACTGCATATGACGTTATATTATAAGGTATTTTCAATGACACACTGCATATTACGTTATATTATAAGGAATTTGCAATGATACCCTGCATATTACGATATATTATATGGTATTTTCAATGATACACTGCATATTATGATATATTATAAGGCATTTTCAATGATACACTGCATATTACGTTATATTATAAGGTATTTTCGATGACACACTGCATATTACGTTATATTATAAGGTATTTTCAATGATAAACTGCATATTATGGTATATTATAAGGTATTTTCAATGATACACTGCATATTACGTTATATTATAAGGTATTTTCATTGATACACTACAAATTACCATATATTATATGGTATTTTCAATGATACACTGCATAATACGTTATATCATAAGGTATTTTCAATGATACACTGCATATTACGTTATATTATAAGGTATTTTCAATGATAAACTACTGTATATTATAAGGTATTTTCAAGGGTACACCGCATATTACGTTATATTGTAAGGTATTTTCATTGATACACTGTATATTACGTTATATTATAAGGTATTTTCATTGATACACTACAAATTACCATATATTATAAGGTATTTTCAATGATACACTGCATATTACGTTATATCATAATGTATTTTCAATGATACACTGCATAATACGTTATATCATAAGGTATTTTCAATGATACACTGCATATTACGTTATATTATAAGGTGTTTTCAATGACACACTGCATATTACGTTATATTATAAGGTATTTTCAATTGTAAACTACTATATATCATAACGTATTTTCAATGATACACTGCATATTACGTTATATTATAAGGTATTTTCATTGATACACTACAAATTACCATATATTATATGGTATTTTCAATGATACACTGCATAATACGTTATATTATAAGGTATTTTCGATGACACACTGCATATTACGTTATATTATAAGCTATTTTCAATGATAAACTACTATATATTATAAGGTATTTTCAATGATACACTGCATATTACGTTATATTATAAGGTATTTTCAATGATAAACTACTATATATTATAAGGTATTTTCAATGATACACTCCATATTACGTAATATTATAAGGTATTTTCAATGATACACTGCATATTACGTTATATTATATGGTATTTTCAATTGTAAACTACTATATATCATAAGGTATTTTCAATGATACACTGCATATGACGTTATATTATAAGGTATTTTCAATGACACACTGCATATTACGTTATATTATAAGGTATTTGCAATGATACACTGCATATTACGTTATATTATATGGTATTTTCAATTGTAAACTACTATATATCATAAGGTATTTTCAATGATACACTGCATATGATGTTATATTATAAGGTATTTTCAATGACACACTGCATATTACGTTATATTATAAGGTATTTGCAATGATACACTGCATATTACGATTTATTATATGGTATTTTCAATGATACACTGCATATTATGATATATTATAAGGTATTTTCAATGATACACTGCATATTACGTTATATTATAAGGTATTTTCGATGACACACTGCATATTACGTTATATTATAAGGTATTTTCAATGATAAACTGCATATTATGGTATATTATAAGGTATTTTCAATGATACACTGCATATTACGTTATATTATAAGGTATTTTCATTGATACACTACAAATTACCATATATTATATGGTATTTTCAATGATACACTGCATAATACGTTATATCATAAGGTATTTTCAATGATACACTGCATATTACGTTATATTATAAGGTATTTTCAATGATAAACTACTGTATATTATAAGGTATTTTCATTGATACACTGTATATTACGTTATATTATAAGGTATTTTCATTGATACACTACAAATTACCATATATTATAAGGTATTTTCAATGATACACAGCATATTACGTTATATCATAATGTATTTTCAATGATACACTGCATAATACGTTATATTATAAGGTATTTTCATTGATACACTGTATATTACGTTATATTATAAGGTATTTTCATTGATACACTACAAATTACCATATATTATAAGGTATTTTCAATGATACACTGCATATTACGTTATATCATAATGTATTTTCAATGATACACTGCATAATACGTTATATCATAAGGTATTTTCAATGATACACTGCATATTACGTTATATTATAAGGTGTTTTCAATGACACACTGCATATTACGTTATATTATAAGGTATTTTCAATTGTAAACTACTATATATCATAACGTATTTTCAATGATACACTGCATATTACGTTATATTATAAGGTATTTTCATTGATACACTACAAATTACCATATATTATATGGTATTTTCAATGATACACTGCATAATACGTTATATTATAAGGTATTTTCGATGACACACTGCATATTACGTTATATTATAAGCTATTTTCAATGATAAACTACTATATATTATAAGGTATTTTCAATGATACACTGCATATTACGTTATATTATAAGGTATTTTCAATGATAAACTACTATATATTACAGTATTTTATCGTTAACTGTCGCAACCACGGGTCCGGCCAGCGACGTTTATCCGTCAGGGAAACTATTCTTTGACTTGTGCCGAACGTAGAAATGGAATGGGAACCTCGAGGGGTCTCGGTCGCCGACAAATGTAAACATGATACGGGTCGGGTATATCGGTGTGAGACCACTACTAATCCAATGACAAAACTTCTTCATTTTTCATTATTTTTTTATGGGACTTTGACCAAATTATTCGGGGCATTTTTCTAATGAAAATGATACCAAATATGATATAATTCCGATTATATTTACTTGTGTAATGGGCGATCAAAGTGTCGAGCGCAAGGATCGATGGCGTATGGGAAAGAAAGAGACGCGGAGAGTAGCGGTCGCCAGCACAGTCCAAAGGCCCGCCGGCACAGTCCAAAGGCCCGCCGCGTCCTCACAATGTAATCTCAATAAAAAACTTTTTTATTATTACTTATTTTTGTATGGGACTTTCACCAATATATTTGTGGCATTTTCCTAATTAAAATGATACCAAACACGATATAATTCGGATCATATTGTATAATAATATAAATATAAAAGGCAGGTATGTACATCGGTGAACCAATAGTAATTTAATGACGACACTTTTACATTTCTTATTAGTCTTTTATGAGACTTCTATCATTATTTATATAGATATTTCTCCGATTAAAATTTTTCTGATTATACATACATACATATCTATTTTTTTAAATGACGATGGAGTAAGTTTTGGTAACAGACAAAGAGAGTAACTGATAAAGAAAGAGACACGACAAGTCGCATCGTCTCGTTGAAAATGTATTTGATAATATTAATAATGTTTATAAAATGTGTCCAGTCAAATAAATTCATCGTACAACAGTCGAATATACGAGCGACCAATACAGAGAAGAAAATATTTTTTATAGTTAACTACTGTAGCTGAGCTTCTACCCGTTTTCTAAGTTTAAAAGTCGCGAAATGTCCTAGTCACGAGAGTGTCTTGCAGGGACAAGTTTCCTCACCGATGTACCTGACCATTAATGTCCATTAATATGATCCGAATTATATCGTGTTTGGTATCATTTTAATTAGAAAAATGCCACAAATATATTGGTGAAAGTCCCATACAAAAATAAGTAATAATAAAAAAGTTTTTTATTGAGATTACATTGTGAGGACGCGGCGGGCCTTTGGACTGTGCCGGCGGGCCTTTGGACTGTGCCGGCGACCGCTACTCTCCGCGTCTCTTTCTTTCCCATACGCCATCGATCCTTGCGCTCGACACTTTGATCGCCCATTACACAAGTAAATATAATCGGAATTATATCATATTTGGTATCATTTTCATTAGAAAAATGCCCCGAATAATTTGGTCAAAGTCCCATAAAAGAATAATGAAAAATAAAGAAGTTTTGTCATTGGATTAGTAGTGGTCTCCTGGTCTCACACCGATATACTCGACCCGTATCATGTTTACATTTCTCGGCGGCCGAGACCGCTCGAGCTTCGTGGCCCCTCACGGGGTATACCCCGCAGGAGTGGGGATAGTTCAGCGACATTTATCCGCCAGACATTTCAGACATTTATCGATAAAATACTGTATAAGGTATTTTCAATGATACACTCCATATTACGTAATATTATAAGGTATTTTCAATGACACACTGCATATTACGATATATTATATGGTATTTTCAATGATACACAGCATATTATGATATATTATAAGGTATTTTCAATGATACACTGCATATTACGTTATATTATAAGGTATTTTCGATGACACACTGCATATTACGTTATATTATAAGGTATTTTCAATGATAAACTGCATATTATGGTATATTATAAGGTATTTTCAATGATACACTGCATATTACGTTATATTATAATGTATTTTCATTGATACACTACAAATTACCATATATTATATGGTATTTTCAATGATACACTGCATAATACGTTATATCATAAGGTATTTTCAATGATACACTGCATATTACGTTATATTATAAGGTATTTTCAATGATAAACTACTGTATATTATAAGGTATTTTCAAGGGTACACTGCATGTTACGTTATATTATAAGGTATTTTCATTGATACACTGTATATTACGTTATATTATAAGGTATTTTCATTGATACACTACAAATTACCATATATTATAAGGTATTTTCAATGATACACTGCATATTACGTTATATCATAATGTATTTTCAATGATACACTGCATAATACGTTACATCATAAGGTATTTTCAATGATACACTGCATATTACGTTATATTATAAGGTGTTTTCAATGACACACTGCATATTACGTTATATTATAAGGTATTTTCAATTGTAAACTACTATATATCATAACGTATTTTCAATGATACACTGCATATTACGTTATATTATAAGGTATTTTCAATTGTAAACTACTATATATCATAAGGTATTTTCAATGATACACTGCATATTACGTTATATTATAAGGTATTTGCAATGATACACTGCATATTACGTTATATTATATGGTATTTTCAATGATACACTGCATATTATGATATATTATAAGGCATTTTCAATGATACACTGCATATTACGTTATATTATAAGGTATTTTCGATGACACACTGCATATTACGTTATATTATAAGGTATTTTCAATGATAAACTGCATATTATGGTATATTATAAGGTATTTTCAATGATACACTGCATATTACGTTATATTATAAGGTATTTTCATTGATACACTACAAATTACCATATATTATATGGTATTTTCAATGATACACTGCATAATACGTTATATCATAAGGTATTTTCAATGATACACTGCATATTACGTTATATTATAAGGTATTTTCAATGATAAACTACTGTATATTATAAGGTATTTTCAAGGGTACACTGCATATTACGTTATATTATAAGGTATTTTCATTGATACACTGTATATTACGTTATATTATAAGGTATTTTCATTGATACACTACAAATTACCATATATTATAAGGTATTTTCAATGATACACTGCATATTACGTTATATCATAATGTATTTTCAATGATACACTGCATAATACGTTATATCATAAGGTATTTTCAATGATACACTGCATATTACGTTATATTATAAGGTGTTTTCAATGACACACTGCATATTACGTTATATTATAAGGTATTTTCAATTGTAAACTACTATATATCATAACGTATTTTCAATGATACACTGCATATTACGTTATATTATAAGGTATTTTCATTGATACACTACAAATTACCATATATTATATGGTATTTTCAATGATACACTGCATAATACGTTATATTATAAGGTATTTTCGATGACACACTGCATATTACGTTATATTATAAGCTATTTTCAATGATAAACTACTATATATTATAAGGTATTTTCAATGATACACTGCATATTACGTTATATTATAAGGTATTTTCATTGATACACTACAAATTACCATATATTATAAGGTATTTTCAATGATACACTGCATATTACGTTATATCATAATGTATTTTCAATGATACACTGCATAATACGTTACATCATAAGGTATTTTCAATGATACACTGCATATTACGTTATATTATAAGGTATTTTCAATGATAAACTACTATATATTATAAGGTATTTTCAATGATACACTCCATATTACGTAATATTATAAGGTATTTTCAATGATACACTGCATATTACGTTATATTATATGGTATTTTCAATTGTAAACTACTATATATCATAAGGTATTTTCAATGATACACTGCATATGACGTTATATTATAAGGTATTTTCAATGACACACTGCATATTACGTTATATTATAAGGTATTTGCAATGATACACTGCATATTACGATATATTATATGGTATTTTCAATGATACACTGCATATTATGATATATTATAAGGTATTTTCAATGATACACTGCATATTACGTTATATTATAAGGTATTTTCGATGACACACTGCATATTACGTTATATTATAAGGTATTTTCGATGACACACTGCATATTACGTTATATTATAAGGTATTTTCAATGATAAACTGCATATTATGGTATATTATAAGGTATTTTCAATGATACACTGCATATTACGTTATATTATAAGGTATTTTCATTGATACACTACAAATTACCATATATTATATGGTATTTTCAATGATACACTGCATAATACGTTATATCATAAGGTATTTTCAATGATACACTGCATATTACGTTATATTATAAGGTATTTTCAATGATAAACTACTGTATATTATAAGGTATTTTCAAGGGTACACTGCATATTACGTTATATTATAAGGTATTTTCATTGATACACTGTATATTACGTTATATTATAAGGTATTTTCATTGATACACTACAAATTACCATATATTATAAGGTATTTTCAATGATACACTGCATATTACGTTATATCATAATGTATTTTCAATGATACACTGCATAATACGTTATATCATAAGGTATTTTCAAATATACACTGCATATTACGTTATATTATAAGGTGTTTTCAATGACACACTGCATATTACGTTATATTATAAGGTATTTTCAATTGTAAACTACTATATATCATAACGTATTTTCAATGATACACTGCATATTACGTTATATTATAAGGTATTTTCATTGATACACTACAAATTACCATATATTATATGGTATTTTCAATGATACACTGCATAATACGTTATATTATAAGGTATTTTCGATGACACACTGCATATTACGTTATATTATAAGCTATTTTCAATGATAAACTACTATATATTATAAGGTATTTTCAATGATACACTGCATATTACGTTATATTATAAGGTATTTTCAATGATAAACTACTATATATTATAAGGTATTTTCAATGATACACTGCATATTACGTAATATTATAAGGTATTTTCAATGATACACTGCATATTACGTTATATTATATGGTATTTTCAATTGTAAACTACTATATATCATAAGGTATTTTCAATGATACACTGCATATGACGTTATATTATAAGGTATTTTCAATGACACACTGCATATTACGTTATATTATAAGGTATTTGCAATGATACACTGCATATTACGTTATATTATATGGTATTTTCAATTGTAAACTACTATATATCATAAGGTATTTTCAATGATACACTGCATATGACGTTATATTATAAGGTATTTTCAATGACACACTGCATATTACGTTATATTATAAGGTATTTGCACTGATACACTGCATATTACGATATATTATATGGTATTTTCAATGATACACTGCATATTATGATATATTATAAGGTATTTTCAATGATACACTGCATATTACGTTATATTATAAGGTATTTTCGATGACACACTGCATATTACGTTATATTATAAGGTATTTTCAATGATAAACTGCATATTATGGTATATTATAAGGTATTTTCAATGATACACTGCATATTACGTTATATTATAAGGTATTTTCATTGATACACTACAAATTACCATATATTATATGGTATTTTCAATGATACACTGCATAATACGTTATATCATAAGGTATTTTCAATGATACACTGCATATTACGTTATATTATAAGGTATTTTCAATGATAAACTACTGTATATTATAAGGTATTTTCAAGGGTACACTGCATGTTACGTTATATTATAAGGTATTTTCATTGATACACTGTATATTACGTTATATTATAAGGTATTTTCATTGATACACTACAAATTACCATATATTATAAGGTATTTTCAATGATACACTGCATATTACGTTATATCATAATGTATTTTCAATGATACACTGCATAATACGTTACATCATAAGGTATTTTCAATGATACACTGCATATTACGTTATATTATAAGGTGTTTTCAATGACACACTGCATATTACGTTATATTATAAGGTATTTTCAATTGTAAACTACTATATATCATAACGTATTTTCAATGATACACTGCATATTACGTTATATTATAAGGTATTTTCAATTGTAAACTACTATATATCATAAGGTATTTTCAATGATACACTGCATATTACGTTATATTATAAGGTATTTTCAATGATACACTGCATATTACGTTATATTATATGGTATTTTCAATGATACACTGCATATTATGATATATTATAAGGTATTTTCAATGATACACTGCATATTACGTTATATTATAAGGTATTTTCGATGACACACTGCATATTACGTTATATTATAAGCTATTTTCAATGATAAACTACTATATATTATAAGGTATTTTCAATGATACACTGCATATTACGTTATATTATAAGGTATTTTCAATGATAAACTACTATATATTATAAGGTATTTTCAATGATACACTCCATATTACGTTATATTATAAGGTATTTTCAATGATACACTGCATATTACGTTATATTATAAGGTATTTTCATTGATACACTGTATATTACGTTATATTATAAGGTATTTTCATTGATACACTACAAATTACCATATATTATAAGGTATTTTCAATGATACACTGCATATTACGTTATATCATAATGTATTTTCAATGATACACTGCATATTACGTTATATTATAAGGTATTTTCGATGACACACTGCATATTACGTTATATTATAAGGTATTTTCAATGATAAACTGCATATTATGGTATATTATAAGGTATTTTCAATGATACACTGCATATTACGTTATATTATAAGGTATTTTCATTGATACACTACAAATTACCATATATTATATGGTATTTTCAATGATACACTGCATAATACGTTATATCATAAGGTATTTTCAATGATACACTGCATATTACGTTATATTATAAGGTATTTTCAATGATAAACTACTGTATATTATAAGGTATTTTCAAGGGTACACTGCATGTTACGTTATATTATAAGGTATTTTCATTGATACACTGTATATTACGTTATATTATAAGGTATTTTCATTGATACACTACAAATTACCATATATTATAAGGTATTTTCAATGATACACTGCATATTACGTTATATCATAATGTATTTTCAATGATACACTGCATAATACGTTATATCATAAGGTATTTTCAATGATACACTGCATATTACGTTATATTATAAGGTGTTTTCAATGACACACTGCATATTACGTTATATTATAAGGTATTTTCAATTGTAAACTACTATATATCATAACGTATTTTCAATGATACACTGCATATTACGTTATATTATAAGGTATTTTCAATTGTAAACTACTATATATCATAAGGTATTTTCGATGACACACTGCATATTACGTTATATTATAAGCTATTTTCAATGATAAACTACTATATATTATAAGGTATTTTCAATGATACACTGCATATTACGTTATATTATAAGGTATTTTCAATGATAAACTACTATATATTATAAGGTATTTTCAATGATACACTCCATATTACGTAATATTATAAGGTATTTTGAATGATACACTGCATATTACGTTATATCATAAGGTATTTTCAATTATACACAGCATATTACGTTATATCATAATGTATTTTCAATGATACACTGCATAATACGTTATATTATAAGGTATTTTCAATGATAAACTACTATATATTATAAGGTATTTTCAAGGGTACACTGCATATTACGTTATATTATAAAGTATTTTCATTGATACACTACAAATTACCATATATTATAAGGTATTTTCAATGATACACTGCATAATACGTTATATCATAAGGTATTTTCAATGATACACTGCATATTACGTTGTATTATAAGGTGTTTTCAATGACACACTGCATATTACGTTATATTATAAGGTATTTTCAATTGTAAACTACTATATATTATAAGGTATTTTCAATGATACACTGCATATTACGTTATATTATAAGGTATTTTCAATGATACACTGCATATTACGTTATATTATAAGGTATTTTCATTGATACACTGTATATTACGTTATATTATAAGGTATTTTCATTGATACACTACAAATTACCATATATTATAAGGTATTTTCAATGATACACTGCATATTACGTTATATTATAAGGTATTTTCAATGATACACTGCATAATACGTTATATCATAAGGTATTTTCAATGATACACTGCATATTACGTTGTATTATAAGGTGTTTTCAATGACACACTGCATATTACGTTATATTATAAGCTATTTTCAATGATAAACTACTATATATTATAAGGTATTTTCAATGATACACTGCATATTACGTCATATTATAAGGTATTTTCAATGATAAACTACTATATATTATAAGGTATTTTCAATGATACACTCCATATTACGTAATATTATAAGGTATTTTCAATGATACACTGCATATTACGTTATATCATAAGGTATTTTCAATTATACACAGCATATTACGTTATATCATAATGTATTTTCAATGATACACTGCATAATACGTTATATTATAAGGTATTTTCAATGATAAACTACTATATATTATAAGGTATTTTCAAGGGTACACTGCATATTACGTTATATTATAAAGTATTTTCATTGATACACTACAAATTACCATATATCATAAGGTATTTTCAATGATACACTGCATATTACGTTGTATTATAAGGTGTTTTCAATGACACACTGCATATTACGTTATATTATAAGCTATTTTCAATCATAAACTACTATATATTATAAGGTGTTTTCAATGACACACTGCATATTACGTTATATTATAAGGTATTTTCAATTGTAAACTACTATATATTATAAGGTATTTTCAATGATACACTGCATATTACGTTATATTATAAGGTATTTTCAATGATACACTGCATATTACGTTATATTATAAGGTATTTTCATTGATACACTGTATATTACGTTATATTATAAGGTATTTTCATTGATACACTACAAATTACCATATATTATAAGGTATTTTCAATGATACACTGCATATTACGTTATATCATAATGTATTTTCAATGATACACTGCATATTACGTTATATTATAAGGTATTTTCGATGACACACTGCATATTACGTTATATTATAAGGTATTTTCAATTGTAAACTACTATATATTATAAGGTATTTTCAATTGTAAACTACTATATATTATAAGGTATTTTCAATGATACACTGCATATTACGTTATATTATAAGGTATTTTCAATGATACACTGCATATTACGTTATATTATAAGGTATTTTCATTGATACACTGTATATTACGTTATATTATAAGGTATTTTCATTGATACACTACAAATTACCATATATTATAAGGTATTTTCAATGATACACTGCATATTACGTTATATCATAATGTATTTTCAATGATACACTGCATAATACGTTATATCATAAGGTATTTTCAATGATACACTGCATATTACGTTGTATTATAAGGTGTTTTCAATGACACACTGCATATTACGTTATATTATAAGCTATTTTCAATGATAAACTACTATATATTATAAGGTATTTTCAATGATACACTGCATATTACGTCATATTATAAGGTATTTTCAATGATAAACTACTATATATTATAAGGTATTTTCAATGATACACTCCATATTACGTAATATTATAAGGTATTTTCAATGATACACTGCATATTACGTTATATCATAAGGTATTTTCAATTATACACAGCATATTACGTTATATCATAATGTATTTTCAATGATACACTGCATAATACGTTATATTATAAGGTATTTTCAATGATAAACTACTATATATTATAAGGTATTTTCAAGGGTACACTGCATATTACGTTATATTATAAAGTATTTTCATTGATACACTACAAATTACCATATATCATAAGGTATTTTCAATGATACACTGCATATTACGTTGTATTATAAGGTGTTTTCAATGACACACTGCATATTACGTTATATTATAAGCTATTTTCAATCATAAACTACTATATATTATAAGGTGTTTTCAATGACACACTGCATATTACGTTATATTATAAGGTATTTTCAATTGTAAACTACTATATATTATAAGGTATTTTCAATGATACACTGCATATTACGTTATATTATAAGGTATTTTCAATGATACACTGCATATTACGTTATATTATAAGGTATTTTCATTGATACACTGTATATTACGTTATATTATAAGGTATTTTCATTGATACACTACAAATTACCATATATTATAAGGTATTTTCAATGATACACTGCATATTACGTTATATCATAATGTATTTTCAATGATACACTGCATATTACGTTATATTATAAGGTATTTTCGATGACACACTGCATATTACGTTATATTATAAGGTATTTTCAATGATAAACTGCATATTATGGTATATTATAAGGTATTTTCAATGATACACTGCATATTACGTTGTATTATAAGGTGTTTTCAATGACACACTGCATATTACGTTATATTATAAGGTATTTTCAATTGTAAACTACTATATATTATAAGGTATTTTCAATGATACACTGCATATTACGTTATATTATAAGGTATTTTCAATGATACACTGCATATTACGTTATATTATAAGGTATTTTCAATGACACACTGCATATTACGTTATATTATAAGCTATTTTCAATGATAAACTACTATATATTATAAGGTATTTTCAATGATACACTGCATATTACGTTATATTATAAGGTATTTTCAATGATAAACTACTATATATTATAAGGTATTTTCAATGATACACTCCATATTACGTAATATTATAAGGTATTTTCAATGATACACTGCATATTACGTTATATTATAAGGTATTTTCGATGACACACTGCATATTACGTTATATTATAAGCTATTTTCAATGATAAACTACTATATATTATAAGGTATTTTCAATGATACACTGCATATTACGTTATATTATAAGGTATTTTCAATGATAAACTACTATATATTATAAGGTATTTTCAATGATACACTCCATATTACGTAATATTATAAGGTATTTTCAATGATACACTGCATATTACGTTATATCATAAGGTATTTTCAATTATACACAGCATATTACGTTATATCATAATGTATTTTCAATGATACACTGCATAATACGTTATATTATAAGGTATTTTCTATGATAAACTACTATATATTATAAGGTATTTTCAAGGATACACTGCATATTACGTTATATTATAAAGTATTTTCATCGATACACTACAAATTACCATATATTATAAGGTATTTTCAATGATACACTGCATAATACGTTATATCATAAGGTATTTTCAATGATACACTGCATATTACGTTGTATTATAAGGTGTTTTCAATGACACACTGCATATTACGTTATATTATAAGGTATTTTCAATTGTAAACTACTATATATTATAAGGTATTTTCAATGATACACTGCATATTACGTTATATTATAAGGTATTTTCAATGATACACTGCATATTACGTTATATTATAAGGTATTTTCATTGATACACTACAAATTACCATATATTATATGGTATTTTCAATGATACACTGCATAATACGTTATATCATAAGGTATTTTCAATGATACACTGCATATTACGTTATATTATAAGGTATTTTCAATGATACACTGCATATTACGTTATATCATAAGGTATTTTCAATTATACACAGCATATTACGTTATATCATAATGTATTTTCAATGATACACTGCATAATACGTTATATTATAAGGTATTTTCAATGATAAACTACTATATATTATAAGGTATTTTCAATGATACACTGCATATTACGTTATATCATAATGTATTTTCAATGATACACTGCATAATACGTTACATCATAAGGTATTTTCAATGATACACTGCATATTACGTTATATTATAAGATGTTTTCAATGACACACTGCATATTACGTTATATTATAAGGTATTTTCAATTGTAAACTACTATATATCATAACGTATTTTCAATGATACACTGCATATTACGTTATATTATAAGGTATTTTCAATTGTAAACTACTATATATCATAAGGTATTTTCAATGATACACTGCATATTACGTAATATTATAAGGTATTTTCAATGATACACTGCATATTACGTTATATTATAAGGTATTTTCGATGACACACTGCATATTACGTTATATTATAAGCTATTTTCAATGATAAACTACTATATATTATAAGGTATTTTCAATGATACACTGCATATTACGTTATATTATAAGGTATTTTCAATGATAAACTACTATATATTATAAGGTATTTTCAATGATACACTCCATATTACGTAATATTATAAGGTATTTTCAATGATACACTGCATATTACGTTATATCATAAGGTATTTTCAATTATACACAGCATATTACGTTATATCATAATGTATTTTCAATGATACACTGCATAATACGTTATATTATAAGGTATTTTCAATGATAAACTACTATATATTATAAGGTATTTTCAAGGATACACTGCATATTACGTTATATTATAAAGTATTTTCATTGATACACTACGAATTACCATATATTATAAGGTATTTTCAATGATACACTGCATAATACGTTATATCATAAGGTATTTTCAAGGATACACTGCATATTACGTTATATTATAAGGTATTTTCATTGATACACTACAAATTACCATATATTATAAGGTATTTTCAATGATACACTGCATAATACGTTATATCATAAGGTATTTTCAATGATACACTGCATATTACGTTGTATTATAAGGTGTTTTCAATGACACACTGCATATTACGTTATATTATAAGGTATTTTCAATTGTAAACTACTATATATTATAAGGTATTTTCAATGATACACTGCATATTACGTTATATTATAAGGTATTTTCAATGATACACTGCATATTACGTTATATTATAAGGTATTTTCATTGATACACTACAAATTACCATATATTATATGGTATTTTCAATGATACACTGCATAATACGTTATATCATAAGGTATTTTCAATGATACACTGCATATTACGTTATATTATAAGCTATTTTCAATGATACACTGCATATTACGTTATATCATAAGGTATTTTCAATTATACACAGCATATTACGTTATATCATAATGTATTTTCAATGATACACTGCATAATACGTTATATCATAATGTATTTTCAATGATACACTGCATAATACGTTACATCATAAGGTATTTTCAATGATACACTGCATATTACGTTATATTATAAGGTGTTTTCAATGACACACTGCATATTACGTTATATTATAAGGTATTTTCAATTGTAAACTACTATATATCATAACGTATTTTCAATGATACACTGCATATTACGTTATATTATAAGGTATTTTCAATTGTAAACTACTATATATCATAAGGTATTTTCAATGATACACTGCATATTACGTAATATTATAAGGTATTTTCAATGATACACTGCATATTACGTTATATTATAAGGTATTTTCAATGATACACTGCATATTACGTTATATTATAAGCTATTTTCAATGATAAACTACTATATATTATAAGGTATTTTCAATGATACACTGCATATTACGTTATATTATAAGGTATTTTCAATGATAAACTACTATATATTATAAGGTATTTTCAATGATACACTCCATATTACGTAATATTATAAGGTATTTTCAATGATACACTGCATATTACGTTATATCATAAGGTATTTTCAATTATACACAGCATATTACGTTATATCATAATGTATTTTCAATGATACACTGCATAATACGTTATATTATAAGGTATTTTCAATGATAAACTACTATATATTATAAGGTATTTTCAAGGATACACTGCATATTACGTTATATTATAAAGTATTTTCATTGATACACTACGAATTACCATATATTATAAGGTATTTTCAATGATACACTGCATAATACGTTATATCATAAGGTATTTTCAAGGATACACTGCATATTACGTTATATTATAAAGTATTTTCATTGATACACTACAAATTACCATATATTATAAGGTATTTTCAATGATACACTGCATAATACGTTATATCATAAGGTATTTTCAATGATACACTGCATATTACGTTGTATTATAAGGTGTTTTCAATGACACACTGCATATTACGTTATATTATAAGGTATTTTCAATTGTAAACTACTATATATTATAAGGTATTTTCAATGATACACTGCATATTACGTTATATTATAAGGTATTTTCAATGATACACTGCATATTACGTTATATTATAAGGTATTTTCATTGATACACTACAAATTACCATATATTATATGGTATTTTCAATGATACACTGCATAATACGTTATATCATAAGGTATTTTCGATGACACACTGCATATTACGTTATATTATAAGCTATTTTCAATGATAAACTACTATATATTATAAGGTATTTTCAATGATACACTGCATATTACGTTATATTATAAGGTATTTTCAATGATAAACTACTATATATTATAAGGTATTTTCAATGATACACTCCATATTACGTAATATTATAAGGTATTTTCAATGATACACTGCATATTACGTTATATCATAAGGTATTTTCAATTATACACAGCATATTACGTTATATCATAATGTATTTTCAATGATACACTGCATAATACGTTATATTATAAGGTATTTTCAATGATAAACTACTATATATTATAAGGTATTTTCAAGGATACACTGCATATTACGTTATATTATAAAGTATTTTCATTGATACACTACGAATTACCATATATTATAAGGTATTTTCAATGATACACTGCATATTACGTTATATTATAAGGTATTTTCAAGGGTACACTGCATATTACGTTATATTATAAAGTATTTTCATTGATACACTACAAATTACCATATATTATAAGGTATTTTCAATGATACACTGCATAATACGTTATATCATAAGGTATTTTCAATGATACACTGCATATTACGTTGTATTATAAGGTGTTTTCAATGACACACTGCATATTACGTTATATTATAAGGTATTTTCAATGGTAAACTACTATATATTATAAGGTATTTTCAATGATACACTGCATATTACGTTATATTATAAGGTATTTTCAATGATACACTGCATATTACGTTATATTATAAGGTATTTTCATTGATACACTACAAATTACCATATATTATATGGTATTTTCAATGATACACTGCATAATACGTTATATCATAAGGTATTTTCAATGATACACTGCATATTACGTTATATTATAAGCTATTTTCAATGATACACTGCATATTACGTTATATCATAAGGTATTTTCAATTATACACAGCATATTACGTTATATCATAATGTATTTTCAATGATACACTGCATAATACGTTATATTATAAGGTATTTTCAATGATAAACTACTATATATTATAAGGTATTTTCAATGATACACTGCATATTACGTTATATCATAATGTATTTTCAATGATACACTGCATAATACGTTACATCATAAGGTATTTTCAATGATACACTGCATATTACGTTATATTATAAGGTGTTTTCAATGACACACTGCATATTACGTTATATTATAAGGTATTTTCAATTGTAAACTACTATATATCATAACGTATTTTCAATGATACACTGCATATTACGTTATATTATAAGGTATTTTCAATTGTAAACTACTATATATCATAAGGTATTTTCAATGATACACTGCATATTACGTAATATTATAAGGTATTTTCAATGATACACTGCATATTACGTTATATTATAAGGTATTTTCGATGATACACTGCATATTACGTTATATTATAAGCTATTTTCAATGATAAACTACTATATATTATAAGGTATTTTCAATGATACACTGCATATTACGTTATATTATAAGGTATTTTCAATGATAAACTACTATATATTATAAGGTATTTTCAATGATACACTCCATATTACGTAATATTATAAGGTATTTTCAATGATACACTGCATATTACGTTATATCATAAGGTATTTTCAATTATACACAGCATATTACGTTATATCATAATGTATTTTCAATGATACACTGCATAATACGTTATATTATAAGGTATTTTCAATGATAAACTACTATATATTATAAGGTATTTTCAAGGATACACTGCATATTACGTTATATTATAAAGTATTTTCATTGATACACTACAAATTACCATATATTATAAGGTATTTTCAATGATACACTGCATAATACGTTATATCATAAGGTATTTTCAATGATACACTGCATATTACGTTGTATTATAAGGTGTTTTCAATGACACACTGCATATTACGTTATATTGTAAGGTATTTTCAATTGTAAACTACTATATATTATAAGGTATTTTCAATGATACACTGCATATTACGTTATATTATAAGGTATTTTCAATGATACACTGCATATTACGTTATATTATAAGGTATTTTCATTGATACACTACAAATTACCATATATTATATGGTATTTTCAATGATACACTGCATAATACGTTATATCATAAGGTATTTTCAATGATACACTGCATATTACGTTATATTATAAGGTATTTTCAATGATACACTGCATATTACGTTATATCATAAGGTATTTTCAATTATACACAGCATATTACGTTATATCATAATGTATTTTCAATGATACACTGCATAATACGTTATATTATAAGGTATTTTCAATGATAAACTACTATATATTATAAGGTATTTTCAATGATACACTGCATATTACGTTATATCATAATGTATTTTCAATGATACACTGCATAATACGTTATATTATAAGGTATTTTCAATGATACACTGCATATTACGTTATATTATAAGGTGTTTTCAATGACACACTGCATATTACGTTATATTATAAGGTATTTTCAATTGTAAACTACTATATATCATAACGTATTTTCAATGATACACTGCATATTACGTTATATTATAAGGTATTTTCAATTGTAAACTACTATATATCATAAGGTATTTTCAATGATACACTGCATATTACGTTATATTATAAGGTATTTGCAATGATACACTGCATATTACGTTATATTATATGGTATTTTCAATGATACACTGCATATTATGATATATTATAAGGTATTTTCAATGATACACTGCATATTACGTTATATTATAAGGTATTTTCGATGACACACTGCATATTACGTTATATTATAAGCTATTTTCAATGATAAACTACTATATATTATAAGGTATTTTCAATGATACACTGCATATTACGTTATATTATAAGGTATTTTCAATGATAAACTACTATATATTATAAGGTATTTTCAATGATACACTCCATATTACGTTATATTATAAGGTATTTTCAATGATACACTGCATATTACGTTATATTATAAGGTATTTTCATTGATACACTGTATATTACGTTATATTATAAGGTATTTTCATTGATACACTACAAATTACCATATATTATAAGGTATTTTCAATGATACACTGCATATTACGTTATATCATAATGTATTTTCAATGATACACTGCATATTACGTTATATTATAAGGTATTTTCGATGACACACTGCATATTACGTTATATTATAAGGTATTTTCAATGATAAACTGCATATTATGGTATATTATAAGGTATTTTCAATGATACACTGCATATTACGTTATATTATAAGGTATTTTCATTGATACACTACAAATTACCATATATTATATGGTATTTTCAATGATACACTGCATAATACGTTATATCATAAGGTATTTTCAATGATACACTGCATATTACGTTATATTATAAGGTATTTTCAATGATAAACTACTGTATATTATAAGGTATTTTCAAGGGTACACTGCATGTTACGTTATATTATAAGGTATTTTCATTGATACACTGTATATTACGTTATATTATAAGGTATTTTCATTGATACACTACAAATTACCATATATTATAAGGTATTTTCAATGATACACTGCATATTACGTTATATCATAATGTATTTTCAATGATACACTGCATAATACGTTATATCATAAGGTATTTTCAATGATACACTGCATATTACGTTATATTATAAGGTGTTTTCAATGACACACTGCATATTACGTTATATTATAAGGTATTTTCAATTGTAAACTACTATATATCATAACGTATTTTCAATGATACACTGCATATTACGTTATATTATAAGGTATTTTCAATTGTAAACTACTATATATCATAAGGTATTTTCGATGACACACTGCATATTACGTTATATTATAAGCTATTTTCAATGATAAACTACTATATATTATAAGGTATTTTCAATGATACACTGCATATTACGTTATATTATAAGGTATTTTCAATGATACACTGCATATTACGTTATATTATAAGGTATTTTCAATGATACACTGCATATTACGTTATAGTATAAGGTATTTTCAATGATACACTTCAAATTACGATATATTATAAGGTATTTTCAATGATAATCTGCATATTACGTTATATTATAAGGTATTTTCAATTGTAAACTACTATATAGCATAAGGTATTTTCAATGACACACTGCATATTACGTTATATTATAAGGTATTTTCAATGATACACTGCATATTACGTTATAGTATAAGGTATTTTCAATGATACACTTCAAATTACGATATATTATAAGGTATTTTCAATGATACACTGCATAATACGTTATATTATAAGGTATTTTCAATGATAAACTTCTATATATTATAAGGTATTTTCAAGGGTACACTGCATATTACGTTATATTATAAGGTATTTTCATTGATACACTACAAATTACCATATATTATACGGTATTTTCAATGATACACTGCATAATACGTTATATCATAAGGTATTTTCAATGATACACTGCATATTACGTTGTATTATAAGGTGTTTTCAATGATACACTGCATATTACGTTATATTATAAGGTATTTTCATTGATAAACTACTATATAGTATAAGGTATTTTCAATGATACACTGCATATTACGTTATATTATAAGGTATTTGCAATGATACACTACATATTACGATATATTATATGGTATTTTCAATGATACACTGCATATTATGATATATTATAAGGTATTTTCAATGATACACTGCATATTACGTTATATTATAAGGTATTTTCGATGACACACTGCATATTACGTTATATTATAAGGTATTTTCAATGATAAACTGCATATTATGGTATATTATAAGGTATTTTCAAGGGTACACTGCATATTACGTTATATTATAAGGTATTTTCATTGATACACTACAAATTACCATATATTATATGGTATTTTCAATGATACACTGCATAATACGTTATATCATAAGGTATTTTCAATGATACACTGCATATTACGTTATATTATAAGGTATTTTCAATGATAAACTACTATATATTATAAGGTATTTTCAATGATACACTCCATATTACGTAATATTATAAGGTATTTTCAATGATACACTGCATATTACGTTATATCATAAGGTATTTTCAATTATACACAGCATATTACGTTATATCATAATGTATTTTCAATGATACACTGCATAATACGTTATATCATAAGGTATTTTCAATGATACACTGCATATTACGTTGTATTATAAGGTGTTTTCAATGACACACTGCATATTACGTTATATTATAAGGTATTTTCAATTGTAAACTACTATATATTATAAGGTATTTTCAATGATACACTGCATATTACGTTATATTATAAGGTATTTTCAATGATACACTGCATATTACGTTATATTATAAGGTATTTTCATTGATACACTGTATATTACGTTATATTATAAGGTATTTTCATTGATACACTACAAATTACCATATATTATAAGGTATTTTCAATGATACACTGCATATTACGTTATATTATAAGGTATTTTCAATGATACACTGCATAATACGTTATATCATAAGGTATTTTCAATGATACACTGCATATTACGTTGTATTATAAGGTGTTTTCAATGACACACTGCATATTACGTTATATTATAAGCTATTTTCAATGATAAACTACTATATATTATAAGGTATTTTCAATGATACACTGCATATTACGTTATATTATAAGGTATTTTCAATGATAAACTACTATATATTATAAGGTATTTTCAATGATACACTCCATATTACGTAATATTATAAGGTATTTTCAATGATACACTGCATATTACGTTATATCATAAGGTATTTTCAATTATACACAGCATATTACGTTATATCATAATGTATTTTCAATGATACACTGCATAATACGTTATATTATAAGGTATTTTCAATGATAAACTACTATATATTATAAGGTATTTTCAAGGGTACACTGCATATTACGTTATATTATAAAGTATTTTCATTGATACACTACAAATTACCATATATTATAAGGTATTTTCAATGATACACTGCATAATACGTTATATCATAAGGTATTTTCAATGATACACTGCATATTACGTTGTATTATAAGGTGTTTTCAATGACACACTGCATATTACGTTATATTATAAGGTATTTTCAATTGTAAACTACTATATATTATAAGGTATTTTCAATGATACACTGCATATTACGTTATATTATAAGGTATTTTCAATGATACACTGCATATTACGTTATATTATAAGGTATTTTCATTGATACACTGTATATTACGTTATATTATAAGGTATTTTCATTGATACACTACAAATTACCATATATTATAAGGTATTTTCAATGATACACTGCATATTACGTTATATCATAATGTATTTTCAATGATACACTGCATATTACGTTATATTATAAGGTATTTTCGATGACACACTGCATATTACGTTATATTATAAGGTATTTTCAATGATAAACTGCATATTATGGTATATTATAAGGTATTTTCAATGATACACTGCATATTACGTTGTATTATAAGGTGTTTTCAATGACACACTGCATATTACGTTATATTATAAGGTATTTTCAATTGTAAACTACTATATATTATAAGGTATTTTCAATGATACACTGCATATTACGTTATATTATAAGGTATTTTCAATGATACACTGCATATTACGTTATATTATAAGGTATTTTCAATGACACACTGCATATTACGTTATATTATAAGCTATTTTCAATGATAAACTACTATATATTATAAGGTATTTTCAATGATACACTGCATATTACGTTATATTATAAGGTATTTTCAATGATAAACTACTATATATTATAAGGTATTTTCAATGATACACTCCATATTACGTAATATTATAAGGTATTTTCACTGATACACTGCATATTACGTTATATTATAAGGTATTTTCGATGACACACTGCATATTACGTTATATTATAAGCTATTTTCAATGATAAACTACTATATATTATAAGGTATTTTCAATGATACACTGCATATTACGTTATATTATAAGGTATTTTCAATGATAAACTACTATATATTATAAGGTATTTTCAATGATACACTCCATATTACGTAATATTATAAGGTATTTTCAATGATACACTGCATATTACGTTATATCATAAGGTATTTTCAATTATACACAGCATATTACGTTATATCATAATGTATTTTCAATGATACACTGCATAATACGTTATATTATAAGGTATTTTCAATGATAAACTACTATATATTATAAGGTATTTTCAAGGATACACTGCATATTACGTTATATTATAAAGTATTTTCATTGATACACTACAAATTACCATATATTATAAGGTATTTTCAATGATACACTGCATAATACGTTATATCATAAGGTATTTTCAATGATACACTGCATATTACGTTATATTATAAGGTATTTTCAATGATAAACTACTATATATTATAAGGTATTTTCAATGATACACTCCATATTACGTAATATTATAAGGTATTTTCAATGATACACTGCATATTACGTTATATCATAAGGTATTTTCAATTATACACAGCATATTACGTTATATCATAATGTATTTTCAATGATACACTGCATATTACGTTATATTATAAGGTATTTTCAATGATAAACTACTGTATATTATAAGGTATTTTCAAGGGTACACTGCATGTTACGTTATATTATAAGGTATTTTCATTGATACACTGTATATTACGTTATATTATAAGGTATTTTCATTGATACACTACAAATTACCATATATTATAAGGTATTTTCAATGATACACTGCATATTACGTTATATCATAATGTATTTTCAATGATACACTGCATAATACGTTATATCATAAGGTATTTTCAATGATACACTGCATATTACGTTATATTATAAGGTGTTTTCAATGACACACTGCATATTACGTTATATTATAAGGTATTTTCAATTGTAAACTACTATATATCATAACGTATTTTCAATGATACACTGCATATTACGTTATATTATAAGGTATTTTCAATTGTAAACTACTATATATCATAAGGTATTTTCAATGATACACTGCATATTACGTTATATTATAAGGTATTTGCAATGATACACTGCATATTACGTTATATTATATGGTATTTTCAATGATACACTGCATATTATGATATATTATAAGGTATTTTCAATGATACACTGCATATTACGTTATATTATAAGGTATTTTCGATGACACACTGCATATTACGTTATATTATAAGCTATTTTCAATGATAAACTACTATATATTATAAGGTATTTTCAATGATACACTGCATATTACGTTATATTATAAGGTATTTTCAATGATAAACTACTATATATTATAAGGTATTTTCAATGATACACTCCATATTACGTAATATTATAAGGTATTTTCAATGATACACTGCATATTACGTTATATTATAAGGTATTTTCAATTATACACAGCATATTACGTTATATCATAATGTATTTTCAATGATACACTGCATAATACGTTATATTGTAAGGTATTTTCAATGATAAACTACTATATATTATAAGGTATTTTCAAGGGTACACTGCATATTACGTTATATTATAAGGTATTTTCAAATGTAAACTACTATATATTATAAGGTATTTTCAATGATACACTGCATATTACGTTATATTATAAGGTATTTTCAATGATACACTGCATATTACGTTATATTATAAGGTATTTTCAATGATACACTGCATATTACGTTATAGTATAAGGTATTTTCAATGATACACTTCAAATTACGATATATTATAAGGTATTTTCAATGATAATCTGCATATTACGTTCTATTATAAGGTATTTTCAATGATACACTGCATATTACGTTATATTATAAGGTATTTTCAATGATAAACTACTGTATATTATAAGGTATTTTCAAGGGTACACTGCATGTTACGTTATATTATAAGGTATTTTCAATGACACACTGCATATTACGTTATATTATAAGGTATTTTCAATTGTAAACTACTATATATTATAAGGTATTTTCAATGATACACTGCATAATACGTTATATTATAAGGTATTTTCAATGATAAACTACTATATATTATAAGGTATTTTCAAGGGTACACTGCATATTACGTTGTATTATAAGGTGTTTTCAATGACACACTGCATATTACGTTATATTATAAGGTATTTTCAAATGTAAACTACTATATATTATAAGGTATTTTCAATGATACACTGCATATTACGTTATATTATAAGGTATTTTCAATGATACACTGCATATTACGTTATATTATAAGGTATTTTCAATGATACACTGCATATTACGTTATAGTATAAGGTATTTTCAATGATACACTTCAAATTACGATATATTATAAGGTATTTTCAATGATAATCTGCATATTACGTTATATTATAAGGTATTTTCAATTGTAAACTACTATATAGCATAAGGTATTTTCAATGACACACTGCATATTACGTTATAATATAAGGTATTTTCAATGATACACTGCATATTACGTTATAGTATAAGGTATTTTCAATGATACACTTCAAATTACGATATATTATAAGGTATTTTCAATGATACACTGCATAATACGTTATATTATAAGGTATTTTCAATGATAAACTTCTATATATTATAAGGTATTTTCAAGGGTACACTGCATATTACGTTATATTATAAGGTATTTTCATTGATACACTACAAATTACCATATATTATACGGTATTTTCAATGATACACTGCATAATACGTTATATCATAAGGTATTTTCAATGATACACTGCATATTACGTTGTATTATAAGGTGTTTTCAATGATACACTGCATATTACGTTATATTATAAGGTATTTTCATTGATAAACTACTATATAGTATAAGGTATTTTCAATGATACACTGCATATTACGTTATATTATAAGGTATTTGCAATGATACACTACATATTACGATATATTATATGGTATTTTCAATGATACACTGCATATTATGATATATTATAAGGTATTTTCAATGATACACTGCATATTACGTTATATTATAAGGTATTTTCGATGACACACTGCATATTACGTTATATTATAAGGTATTTTCAATGATAAACTGCATATTATGGTATATTATAAGGTATTTTCAAGGGTACACTGCATATTACGTTATATTATAAGGTATTTTCATTGATACACTACAAATTACCATATATTATATGGTATTTTCAATGATACACTGCATAATACGTTATATCATAAGGTATTTTCAATGATACACTGCATATTACGTTATATTATAAGGTATTTTCAATGATAAACTACTGTATATTATAAGGTATTTTCAAGGGTACACTGCATATTACGTTATATTATAAGGTATTTTCATTGATACACTGTATATTACGTTATATTATAAGGTATTTTCATTGATAAACTACTATATAGTATAAGGTATTTTCAATGATACACTGCATATTACGTTATATTATAAGGTATTTGCAATGATACACTGCATATTACGATATATTATATGGTATTTTCAATGATACACTACATATTACGATATATTATATGGTATTTTCAATGATACACTGCATATTATGATATATTATAAGGTATTTTCAATGATACACTGCATATTACGTTATATTATAAGGTATTTTCATTGATACACTACAAATTACCATATATTATAAGGTATTTTCAATGATACACTGCATAATACGTTATATCATAAGGTATTTTCAATGATACACTGCATATTACGTTGTATTATAAGGTATTTGCAATGATACACTACATATTACGATATATTATATGGTATTTTCAATGATACACTGCATATTATGATATATTATAAGGTATTTTCAATGATACACTGCATATTACGTTATATTATAAGGTATTTTCATTGATACACTACAAATTACCATATATTATAAGGTATTTTCAATGATACACTGCATAATACGTTATATCATAAGGTATTTTCAATGATACACTGCATATTACGTTATAGTATAAGGTATTTTCAATGATACACTTCAAATTACGATATATTATAAGGTATTTTCAATGATACACTGCATAATACGTTATATTATAAGGTATTTTCAATGATAAACTACTATATATTATAAGGTATTTTCAAGGGTACACTGCATATTACGTTATATTATAAGGTATTTTCATTGATACACTACAAATTACCATATATTATAAGGTATTTTCAATGATACACTGCATAATACGTTATATCATAAGGTATTTTCAATGATACACTGCATATTACGTTGTATTATAAGGTGTTTTCAATGATACACTGCATATTACGTTATATTATAAGGTATTTTCATTGATAAACTACTATATATTATAAGGTATTTTCAATGATACACTGCATATTACGTTATATTATAAGGTATTTGCAATGATACACTGCATATTACGATATATTATATGGTATTTTCAATGATACACTGCATATTATGATATATTATAAGGTATTTTCAATGATACACTGCATATTACGTTATATTATAAGGTATTTTCGATGACACACTGCATATTACGTTATATTATAAGGTATTTTCAATGATAAACTACTGTATATTATAAGGTATTTTCAATGGTACACTGCATATTACGTTATATTATAAGGTATTTTCATTGATACACTACAAATTACCATATATTATAAGGTATTTTCAATGATACACTGCATAATACTTTATATCATAAGGTATTTTCAATGATACACTGCATATTACGTTATATTATAAGGTATTTTCATTGATACACTACAAATTACCATATATTATATGGTATTTTCAATGATACACTGCATAATACGTTATATCATAAGGTATTTTCAATGATACACTGCATATTACGTTATAGTATAAGGTATTTTCAATGATACACTTCAAATTACGATATATTATAAGGTATTTTCAATGATACACTGCATAATACGTTATATTATAAGGTATTTTCAATGATAAACTACTATATATTATAAGGTATTTTCAAGGGTACACTGCATATTACGTTATATTATAAGGTATTTTCATTGATACACTACAAATTACCATATATTATAAGGTATTTTCAATGATACACTGCATAATACGTTATATCATAAGGTATTTTCAATGATACACTGCATATTACGTTGTATTATAAGGTGTTTTCAATGATACACTGCATATTACGTTATATTATAAGGTATTTTCATTGATAAACTACTATATATTATAAGGTATTTTCAATGATACACTGCATATTACGTTATATTATAAGGTATTTGCAATGATACACTGCATATTACGATATATTATATGGTATTTTCAATGATACACTGCATATTATGATATATTATAAGGTATTTTCAATGATACACTGCATATTACGTTATATTATAAGGTATTTTCGATGACACACTGCATATTACGTTATATTATAAGGTATTTTCAATGATAAACTACTATATATTATAAGGTATTTTCAAGGGTACACTGCATATTACGTTATATTATAAGGTATTTTCATTGATACACTACAAATTACCATATATTATAAGGTATTTTCAATGATACACTGCATAATACTTTATATCATAAGGTATTTTCAATGATACACTGCATATTACGTTATATTATAAGGTATTTTCATTGATACACTACAAATTACCATATATTATATGGTATTTTCAATGATACACTGCATAATACGTTATATCATAAGGTATTTTCAATGATACACTGCATATTACGTTATATTATAAGGTATTTTCAATGATAAACTACTATATATTATAAGGTATTTTCAATGATACACTGCATATTACGTGATATTATAAGGTGTTTTCAATGTTACACTGCATACTACGTTATATTATAAGGTATTTTCAATGATACACTGTATATTACGTTATATTATAAGGTATTTTCATTGATACACTACAAATTACCATATATTATAAGGTATTTTCAATGATACACTGCATATTACGTTATATCATAATGTATTTTCAATGATACACTGAATAATACGTTATATTATAAGGTATTTTCAATGATAACCTACTATATATTATAAGGTATTTTCAAGGGTACACTGCATATTACGTTATAGTATAAGGTATTTTCAATGATACACTTCAAATTACGATATATTATAAGGTATTTTCAATGATAACCTGCATATTACGTTATATTATAAGGTATTTTCAATGGTAAACTACTATATATTACAAGGTATTTTCAATGATACACTGCATATTACGTTATATTATAAGGTATTTTCAATGACACACTGCATATTACGTTATATTATAAGGTATTTTCAATGACACACTGCATATTACGTTATATTATAAGGTATTTTCAATGATATACTGCATATTACGATATATTATATGGTATTTTCAATGATACACTGCATATTATGATATCTTATAAGGTATTTTCAATGATACACTGCATATTATGATATATTATAAGGTATTTTCAATGATACACTGCATATTACGTTATATTATAAGGTATTTTCGATGACACACTGCATATTACGTTATATTATAAGGTATTTTCAATGATAAACTACATATTATGATATAATATTAGGTATTTTCAATGATAAACTACATATTAGGTTATATTATAAGGTATTTTCAATGATACACTACAAATTACCATATATTATATGGTATTTTCAATGATACACTGCATAATACGTTATATCATAAGGTATTTTCAATGATACACTGCATATTACGTTATATTATAAGGTATTTTTAATGATAAACTACTGTATATTATAAGGTATTTTCAAGGGTACACTGCATATTACGTTATATTATAAGGTGTTTTCAATGACACACTGCATATTACGTTATATTATAAGGTATTTTCAATTGTAAACTACTATATATTATAAGGTGTTTTCAATGATACACTGCATATTACGTTATATTATAAGGTATTTTCAATTGTAAACTACTATATATCATAATGTATTTTCAATGATACACTGCATAATACGTTATATTATAAGGTATTTTCAATGATAAACTACTATATATTATAAGGTATTTTCAAGGGTACACTGCATATTACGTTATATTATAAGGTATTTTCATTGATACACTACAAATTACCATATATTATATGGTATTTTCAATGATACACTGCATAATACGTTATATCATAAGGTATTTTCAATGATACACTGCATATTACGTTATAGTATAAGGTATTTTCAATGATACACTTCAAATTACGATATATTATAAGGTATTTTCAATGATACACTGCATAATACGTTATATTATAAGGTATTTTCAATGATAAACTACTATATATTATAAGGTATTTTCAAGGGTACACTGCATATTACGTTATATTATAAGGTATTTTCATTGATACACTACAAATTACCATATATTATAAGGTATTTTCAATGATACACTGCATATTACGTTATATCATAAGGTATTTTCAATGATACACTGCATATTACGTTGTATTATAAGGTGTTTTCAATGATACACTGCATATTACGTTATATTATAAGGTATTTTCATTGATAAACTACTATATATTATAAGGTATTTTCAATGATACACTGCATATTACGTTATATTATAAGGTATTTGCAATGATACACTGCATATTACGATATATTATATGGTATTTTCAATGATACACTGCATATTATGATATATTATAAGGTATTTTCAATGATACACTGCATATTACGTTATATTATAAGGTATTTTCGATGACACACTGCATATTACGTTATATTATAAGGTATTTTCAATGATAAACTACTATATATTATAAGGTATTTTCAAGGGTACACTGCATATTACGTTATATTATAAGGTATTTTCATTGATACACTACAAATTACCATATATTATAAGGTATTTTCAATGATACACTGCATAATACTTTATATCATAAGGTATTTTCAATGATACACTGCATATTACGTTATATTATAAGGTATTTTCATTGATACACTACAAATTACCATATATTATATGGTATTTTCAATGATACACTGCATAATACGTTATATCATAAGGTATTTTCAATGATACACTGCATATTACGTTATATTATAAGGTATTTTCAATGATAAACTACTATATATTATAAGGTATTTTCAATGATACACTGCATATTACGTGATATTATAAGGTGTTTTCAATGTTACACTGCATACTACGTTATATTATAAGGTATTTTCAATGATACACTGTACATTACGTTATATTATAAGGTATTTTCATTGATACACTACAAATTACCATATATTATAAGGTATTTTCAATGATACACTGCATATTACGTTATATCATAATGTATTTTCAATGATACACTGAATAATACGTTATATTATAAGGTATTTTCAATGATAAACTACTATATATTATAAGGTATTTTCAAGGGTACACTGCATATTACGTTATAGTATAAGGTATTTTCAATGATACACTTCAAATTACGATATATTATAAGGTATTTTCAATGATAACCTGCATATTACGTTATATTATAAGGTATTTTCAATGGTAAACTACTATATATTACAAGGTATTTTCAATGATACACTGCATATTATGATATATTATAAGGTATTTTCAATGATACACTGCATATTACGTTATATTATAAGGTATTTTCGATGACACACTGCATATTACGTTATATTATAAGGTATTTTCAATGATAAACTGCATATTATGGTATATTATAAGGTATTTTCAATGATACACTGCATATTACGTTATATTATAAGGTATTTTCATTGATACACTACAAATTACCATATATTATATGGTATTTTCAATGATACACTGCATAATACGTTATATCATAAGGTATTTTCAATGATACACTGCATATTACGTTATATTATAAGGTATTTTCAATGATACACTGCATATTACGTTATATTATAAGGTATTTTCGATGACACACTGCATATTACGTTATATTATAAGGTATTTTCAATGATAAACTACTGTATATTATAAGGTATTTTCAAGGGTACACTGCATATTACGTTATATTATAAGGTATTTTCATTGATACACTACAAATTACCATATATTATAAGGTATTTTCAATGATACACTGCATAATACTTTATATCATAAGGTATTTTCAATGATACACTGCATATTACGTTATATTATAAGGTATTTTCATTGATACACTACAAATTACCATATATTATATGGTATTTTCAATGATACACTGCATAATACGTTATATCATAAGGTATTTTCAATGATACACTGCATATTACGTTATATTATAAGGTATTTTCAATGATAAACTACTATATATTATAAGGTATTTTCAATGATACACTGCATATTACGTGATATTATAAGGTGTTTTCAATGTTACACTGCATACTACGTTATATTATAAGGTATTTTCAATGATACACTGTATATTACGTTATATTATAAGGTATTTTCATTGATACACTACAAATTACCATATATTATAAGGTATTTTCAATGATACACTGCATATTACGTTATATCATAATGTATTTTCAATGATACACTGAATAATACGTTATATTATAAGGTATTTTCAATGATAAACTACTATATATTATAAGGTATTTTCAAGGGTACACTGCATATTACGTTATAGTATAAGGTATTTTCAATGATACACTTCAAATTACGATATATTATAAGGTATTTTCAATGATAACCTGCATATTACGTTATATTATAAGGTATTTTCAATGGTAAACTACTATATATTACAAGGTATTTTCAATGATACACTGCATATTACGTTATATTATAAGGTATTTTCAATGACACACTGCATATTACGTTATATTATAAGGTATTTTCAATGACACACTGCATATTACGTTATATTATAAGGTATTTTCAATGATATACTGCATATTACGATATATTATATGGTATTTTCAATGATACACTGCATATTATGATATCTTATAAGGTATTTTCAATGATACACTGCATATTATGATATATTATAAGGTATTTTCAATGATACACTGCATATTACGTTATATTATAAGGTATTTTCGATGACACACTGCATATTACGTTATATTATAAGGTATTTTCAATGATAAACTGCATATTATGGTATATTATAAGGTATTTTCAATGATACACTGCATATTACGTTATATTATAAGGTATTTTCATTGATACACTACAAATTACCATATATTATATGGTATTTTCAATGATACACTGCATAATACGTTATATCATAAGGTATTTTCAATGATACACTGCATATTACGTTATATTATAAGGTATTTTTAATGATAAACTACTGTATATTATAAGGTATTTTCAAGGGTACACTGCATATTACGTTATATTATAAGGTGTTTTCAATGACACACTGCATATTACGTTATATTATAAGGTATTTTCAATTGTAAACTACTATATATTATAAGGTGTTTTCAATGACACACTGCATATTACGTTATATTATAAGGTATTTTCAATTGTAAACTACTATATATCATAATGTATTTTCAATGATACACTGCATAATACGTTATATTATAAGGTATTTTCAATGATAAACTACTATATATTATAAGGTATTTTCAAGGGTACACTGCATATTACGTTATATTATAAGGTATTTTCATTGATACACTACAAATTACCATATATTATATGGTATTTTCAATGATACACTGCATAATACGTTATATCATAAGGTATTTTCAATGATACACTGCATATTACGTTATAGTATAAGGTATTTTCAATGATACACTTCAAATTACGATATATTATAAGGTATTTTCAATGATACACTGCATAATACGTTATATTATAAGGTATTTTCAATGATAAACTACTATATATTATAAGGTATTTTCAAGGGTACACTGCATATTACGTTATATTATAAGGTATTTTCATTGATACACTACAAATTACCATATATTATAAGGTATTTTCAATGATACACTGCATAATACGTTATATCATAAGGTATTTTCAATGATACACTGCATATTACGTTGTATTATAAGGTGTTTTCAATGATACACTGCATATTACGTTATATTATAAGGTATTTTCAATGATAAACTACTATATATTATAAGGTATTTTCAATGATACACTGCATATTACGTTATATTATAAGGTATTTGCAATGATACACTGCATATTACGATATATTATATGGTATTTTCAATGATACACTGCATATTATGATATATTATAAGGTATTTTCAATGATACACTGCATATTACGTTATATTATAAGGTATTTTCGATGACACACTGCATATTACGTTATATTATAAGGTATTTTCAATGATAAACTACTGTATATTATAAGGTATTTTCAATGGTACACTGCATATTACGTTATATTATAAGGTATTTTCATTGATACACTACAAATTACCATATATTATAAGGTATTTTCAATGATACACTGCATAATACTTTATATCATAAGGTATTTTCAATGATACACTGCATATTACGTTATATTATAAGGTATTTTCATTGATACACTACAAATTACCATATATTATATGGTATTTTCAATGATACACTGCATAATACGTTATATCATAAGGTATTTTCAATGATACACTGCATATTACGTTATATTATAAGGTATTTTCAATGATAAACTACTATATATTATAAGGTATTTTCAATGATACACTGCATATTACGTGATATTATAAGGTGTTTTCAATGTTACACTGCATACTACGTTATATTATAAGGTATTTTCAATGATACACTGTACATTACGTTATATTATAAGGTATTTTCATTGATACACTACAAATTACCATATATTATAAGGTATTTTCAATGATACACTGCATATTACGTTATATCATAATGTATTTTCAATGATACACTGAATAATACGTTATATTATAAGGTATTTTCAATGATAACCTACTATATATTATAAGGTATTTTCAAGGGTACACTGCATATTACGTTATAGTATAAGGTATTTTCAATGATACACTTCAAATTACGATATATTATAAGGTATTTTCAATGATAACCTGCATATTACGTTATATTATAAGGTATTTTCAATGGTAAACTACTATATATTACAAGGTATTTTCAATGATACACTGCATATTATGATATATTATAAGGTATTTTCAATGATACACTGCATATTACGTTATATTATAAGGTATTTTCGATGACACACTGCATATTACGTTATATTATAAGGTATTTTCAATGATAAACTGCATATTATGGTATATTATAAGGTATTTTCAATGATACACTGCATATTACGTTATATTATAAGGTATTTTCATTGATACACTACAAATTACCATATATTATATGGTATTTTCAATGATACACTGCATAATACGTTATATCATAAGGTATTTTCAATGATACACTGCATATTACGTTATATTATAAGGTATTTTTAATGATAAACTACTGTATATTATAAGGTATTTTCAAGGGTACACTGCATATTACGTTATATTATAAGGTATTTTCATTGATACACTGTATATTACGTTATATTATAAGGTATTTTCATTGATACACTACAAATTACCATATATTATAAGGTATTTTCAATGATACACTGCATATTACGTTATATCATAATGTATTTTCAATGATACACTGCATAATACGTTATATCATAAGGTATTTTCAATGATACACTGCATATTACGTTATATTATAAGGTATTTTCAATGATACACTGCATATTACGATATATTATAAGGTATTTTCAATGATAATCTGCATATTACGTTATATTATAAGGTATTTTCAATTGTAAACTACTATATATCATAAGGTATTTTCAATGATACACTGCATATTACGTTATATCATAAGGTATTTTCAATGATACACTGCATATTACGTTATATCATAATGTATTTTCAATGATACACTGCATAATACGTTATATTATAAGGTATTTTCAATGATAAACTACTATATATTATAAGGTATTTTCATTGATACACTACAAATTACCATATATTATATGGTATTTTCAATGATACACTGCATAATACGTTATATCATAAGGTATTTTCAATGATACACTGCATATTACGTTATATTATAAGGTATTTTCAATGATAAACTACTGTATATTATAAGGTATTTTCAAGGGTACACTGCATATTACGTTATATTATAAGGTATTTTCATTGATACACTGTATATTACGTTATATTATAAGGTATTTTCATTGATACACTACAAATTACCATATATTATAAGGTATTTTCAATGATACACTGCATAATACGTTATATCATAAGGTATTTTCAATGATACACTGCATATTACGTTATATTATAAGGTATTTTCAATGATAAACTACTGTATATTATAAGGTATTTTCAAGGGTACACTGCATATTACGTTATATTATAAGGTATTTTCATTGATACACTGTATATTACGTTATATTATAAGGTATTTTCAATGATACACTGCATATTACGTTATATTATAAGGTATTTTCAATTGTAAACTACTATATATCATAAGGTATTTTCAATGATACACTGCATAATACGTTATATTATAAGGTATTTTCAATGATAAACTACTATATATTATAAGGTATTTTCAAGGGTACACTGCATATTACGTTATATTATAAGGTATTTTCATTGATACACTACAAATTACCATATATTATAAGGTATTTTCAATGATACACTGCATAATACGTTATATCATAAGGTATTTTCAATGATACACTGCATATTACGTTATATTATAAGGTATTTTCAATAATACACTGTATATTACGTTATATTATAAGGTATTTTCAATGATAAACTACTATATATTATAAGGTATTTTCAAGGGTACACTGCATATTACGTTATATTATAAGGTATTTTCATTGATACACTACAAATTACAATATATTATAAGGTATTTTCAATGATACACTGCATAATTCGTTATATCATAAGGTATTATCAATGATACACTGCATATTACGTTATATTATAAGGTGTTTTCAATGATACACTGCATATTACGTTATATTATAAGGTATTTTCGATGACACACTGCATATTACGTTATATTATAAGCTATTTTCAATGATACACTGCATATTACGTTATATTATAAGGTATTTTCAATGATAAACTACTATATATTATAAGGTATTTTCAATGGTACACTGCATATTACGTTATATCATAAGGTATTTTCAATGATACACTGCATATTACGTTATATTATAAGGTATTTTCAATGATAATCTACTGTATATTATAAGGTATTTTCAAGGGTACACTGCATATTACGTTATATTATAAGGTATTTTCATTGATACACTACAAATTACCATATATTATAAGGTATTTTCAATGATAAACTACTATATATTATAAGGTATTTTCAATGATACACTGCATATTACGTGATATTATAAGGTGTTTTCAATGTTACACTGCATACTACGTTATATTATAAGGTATTTTCAATGATACACTGTATATTACGTTATATTATAAGGTATTTTCATTGATACACTACAAATTACCATATATTATAAGGTATTTTCAATGATACACTGCATATTACGTTATATCATAATGTATTTTCAATGATACACTGAATAATACGTTATATTATAAGGTATTTTCAATGATAAACTACTATATATTATAAGGTATTTTCAAGGGTACACTGCATATTACGTTATAGTATAAGGTATTTTCAATGATACACTTCAAATTACGATATATTATAAGGTATTTTCAATGATAACCTGCATATTACGTTATATTATAAGGTATTTTCAATGGTAAACTACTATATATTACAAGGTATTTTCAATGATACACTGCATATTACGTTATATTATAAGGTATTTTCAATGACACACTGCATATTACGTTATATTATAAGGTATTTTCAATGACACACTGCATATTACGTTATATTATAAGGTATTTTCAATGATATACTGCATATTACGATATATTATATGGTATTTTCAATGATACACTGCATATTACGTTATATCATAAGGTATTTTCAATGATACACTGCATATTACGTGATATTATAAGGTGTTTTCAATGTTACACAGCATACTACGTTATATTATAAGGTATTTTCAATGATACACTGTATATTACGTTATATTATAAGGTATTTTCAATGATAAACTACTATATATTATAAGGTATTTTCAAGGGTACACTGCATATTACGTTATATTATAAGGTATTTTCATTGATACACTACAAATTACAATATATTATAAGGTATTTTCAATGATACACTGCATAATTCGTTATATCATAAGGTATTATCAATGATACACTGCATATTACGTTATATTATAAGGTATTTTCAATGATATACTGCATATTACGATATATTATATGGTATTTTCAATGATACACTGCATATTACGTTATATTATAAGGTATTTTCAATGATACACTGCATATTACGATATATTATATGGTATTTTCAATGATAAACTGCATATATAAGGTATTTTCATTGATACACTACAAATTACCATCTATTATAAGGTATTTTCAATGATACACTGCATATTACGTTATATCATAAGGTATTTTCAATGATACTCTGCATATTACGTTATATTATAAGGTATTTTCAATGATAAACTACTATTTATTATAAGGTATTTTCAATGATACACTGCATATTACGTTATATTATAAGGTATTTTCAATGATACACTGCATATTACGATATATTATATGGTATTTTCATTGATACACTACAAATTACCATATATTATAAGGTATTTTCAATGATAAACTACTATATATTATAAGGTATTTTCAAGGGTACACTGCATATTACGTTATAGTATAAGGTATTTTCAATGATACACTTCAAATTACGATATATTATAAGGTATTTTCAATGATACACTGCATATTACGTTATATTATAAGGTATTTTCAATAATAAACTACTATATATTATAAGGTATTTTCAATGATACACTGCATGTTACGTTATATTATAAGGTATTTTCAATGACACACTGCATATTACGTTATATTATAAGGTATTTTCAATGATATACTGCATATTACGATATATTATATGGTATTTTCAATGATACACTGCATATTACGTTATATCATAAGGTATTTTCAATGATACACTGCATAATACGTTATATCATAAGGTATTTTCAATGATACACTGCATATTACGTTATATTATAAGGTGTTTTCAATGATACACTGCATATTACGTTATATTATAAGGTATTTTCAATTGTAAACTACTATATATCATAAGGTATTTTCAATTGTAAACTACTATATATCATAAGGTATTTTCAATGATACACTGCATATTACGTTATATTATAAGGTATTTTCAATGATACACTGCCTATTACGTTATATTATAAGGTATTTTCAATGATACACTGCATATTACGTTATATTATAAGGTATTTTCAATGATACACTGCATATTACGATATATTATATGGTATTTTCATTGATACACTACAAATTACCATATATTATAAGGTATTTTCAATGATACACTGCATATTACGTTATATTATAAGGTATTTTCAATGATAAACTACTATATATTATAAGGTATTTTCAATGATACACTGCATGTTACGTTATATTATAAGGTATTTTCAATGACACACTGCATATTACGTTATATTATAAGGTATTTTCAATGATATACTGCATATTACGATATATTATATGGTATTTTCAATGATAAACTGCATATATAAGGTATTTTCATTGATACACTACAAATTACCATCTATTATAAGGTATTTTCAATGATACACTGCATATTACGTTATATCATAAGGTATTTTCAATGATACTCTGCATATTACGTTATATTATAAGGTATTTTCAATGATAAACTACTATTTATTATAAGGTATTTTCAATGATAAACTACTATATATTATAAGGTATTTTCAATGATAAACTACTATATATTATAAGGTATTTTCAATGATACACTGCATATTACGTTATATTATAAGGTATTTTCAATGATACACTGCATATTACGATATATTATATGGTATTTTCATTGATACACTACAAATTACCATATATTATAAGGTATTTTCAATGATAAACTACTATATATTATAAGGTATTTTCAAGGGTACACTGCATATTACGTTATAGTATAAGGTATTTTCAATGATACACTTCAAATTACGATATATTATAAGGTATTTTCAATGATACACTGCATATTACGTTATATTATAAGGTATTTTCAATAATAAACTACTATATATTATAAGGTATTTTCAATGATACACTGCATGTTACGTTATATTATAAGGTATTTTCAATGACACACTGCATATTACGTTATATTATAAGGTATTTTCAATGATATACTGCATATTACGATATATTATATGGTATTTTCAATGATACACTGCATATTACGTTATATCATAAGGTATTTTCAATGATACACTGCATAATACGTTATATCATAAGGTATTTTCAATGATACACTGCATATTACGTTATATTATAAGGTGTTTTCAATGATACACTGCATATTACGTTATATTATAAGGTATTTTCAATTGTAAACTACTATATATCATAAGGTATTTTCAATTGTAAACTACTATATATCATAAGGTATTTTCAATGATACACTGCATATTACGTTATATTATAAGGTATTTTCAATGATACACTGCCTATTACGTTATATTATAAGGTATTTTCAATGATACACTGCATATTACGTTATATTATAAGGTATTTTCAATGATACACTGCATATTACGATATATTATATGGTATTTTCATTGATACACTACAAATTACCATATATTATAAGGTATTTTCAATGATACACTGCATATTACGTTATATTATAAGGTATTTTCAATGATAAACTACTATATATTATAAGGTATTTTCAATGATACACTGCATGTTACGTTATATTATAAGGTATTTTCAATGACACACTGCATATTACGTTATATTATAAGGTATTTTCAATGATATACTGCATATTACGATATATTATATGGTATTTTCAATGATACACTGCATATTACGTTATATCATAAGGTATTTTCAATGATACACTGCATAATACGTTATATCATAAGGTATTTTCAATGATACACTGCATATTACGTTATATTATAAGGTGTTTTCAATGATACACTGCATATTACGTTATATTATAAGGTATTTTCAATTGTAAACTACTATATATCATAAGGTATTTTCAATTGTAAACTACTATATATCATAAGGTATTTTCAATGATACACTGCATATTACGTTATATTATAAGCTATTTTCAATGATACACTGCCTATTACGTTATATTATAAGGTATTTTCAATGATACACTGCATATTACGTTATATTATAAGGTATTTTCAATGATATACTGCATATTACGATATTTTATATGGTATTTTCAATGATACACTGCATATTACGTTATATTATAAGGTATTTTCAATGATACACTGCATATTACGATATATTATATGGTATTTTCATTGATACACTACAAATTACCATATATTATAAGGTATTTTCAATGATACACTGCATATTACGTTATATCATAATGTATTTTCAATGATACACTGCATAATACGTTATATTATAAGGTATTTTCAATGATAAACTACTATATATTATAAGGTATTTTCAATGATACACTGCATAATACGTTATATCATAAGGTATTTTCAATGATACACTGCATATTACGTTATATTATAAGGTGTTTTCAATGATACACTGCATATTACGTTATATTATAAGGTATTTTCAATTGTAAACTACTATATATCATAAGGTATTTTCAATTGTAAACTACTATATATCATAAGGTATTTTCAACGATTCTGCATATTACGTTATATTATAAGGTATTTTCAATGATACACTGCATATTACGATATATTATATGGTATTTTCAATGATACACTGCATATTACGTTATATTATAAGGTATTTTCAATGATACACAGCATATTACGTTATATCATAATGTATTTTCAATGATACACTGCATAATACGTTATATTATAAGGTATTTTCAATGATAAACTACTATATATTATAAGGTATTTTCAATGATACACTGCATAATACGTTATATCATAAGGTATTTTCAATGATACACTGCATATTACGTTATATTATAAGGTGTTTTCAATGATACACTGCATCTTACGTTATAGTATAAGGTATTTTCAATGATACACTTCAAATTACGATATATTATAAGGTATTTTCAATGATAATCTGCATATTACGTTATATTACAAGGGATTTTCAATGGTAAACTACTATATATTACAAGGTATTTTCAATGATATACTGCATATTACGATATATTATATGGTATTTTCAATGATACACTGCATATTACGTTATATCATAAGGTATTTTCATTGATACACTACAAATTACGATATATTATAAGGTATTTTCAATGATAAACTACTATATATTATAAGGTATTTTCAATGATAAACTACTATATATTATAAGGTATTTTCAATGATAAACTACTATATATTATAAGGTATTTTCAATGATACACTGCATATTACGTTATATTATAAGGTATTTTCAATGATACACTGCATATTACGATATATTATATGGTATTTTCATTGATACACTACAAATTACCATATATTATAAGGTATTTTCAATGATACACAGCATATTACGTTATATCATAATGTATTTTCAATGATACACTGCATAATACGTTATATTATAAGGTATTTTCAATGATAAACTACTATATATTATAAGGTATTTTCAATGATACACTGCATAATACGTTATATCATAAGGTATTTTCAATGATACACTGTATATTACGTTATATTATAAGGTGTTTTCAATGATACACTGCATATTACGTTATAGTATAAGGTATTTTCAATGATACACTTCAAATTACGATATATTATAAGGTATTTTCAATGATAATCTGCATATTACGTTATATTACAAGGTATTTTCAATGGTAAACTACTATATATTACAAGGTATTTTCAATGATACACTGCATATTACGTTATATTATAAGGTATTTTCAATGACACACTGCATATTACGTTATATTATAAGGTATTTTCAATGATACACTGCATATTACGTTATATTATAAGGTATTTTCAATGATACACTGCATATTACGTTATAGTATAAGGTATTTTCAATGATACACTTCAAATTACGATATATTATAAGGTATTTTCAATGATAATCTGCATATTACGTTATATTACAAGGGATTTTCAATGGTAAACTACTATATATTACAAGGTATTTTCAATGATATACTGCATATTACGATATATTATATGGTATTTTCAATGATACACTGCATATTACGTTATATCATAAGGTATTTTCATTGATACACTACAAATTACGATATATTATAAGGTATTTTCAATGATAAACTACTATATATTATAAGGTATTTTCAATGATAAACTACTATATATTATAAGGTATTTTCAATGATAAACTACTATATATTATAAGGTATTTTCAATGATACACTGCATATTACGTTATATTATAAGGTATTTTCAATGATACACTGCATATTACGATATATTATATGGTATTTTCATTGATACACTACAAATTACCATATATTATAAGGTATTTTCAATGATACACAGCATATTACGTTATATCATAATGTATGTTCAATGATACACTGCATAATACGTTATATTATAAGGTATTTTCAATGGTAAACTACTATATATTACAAGGTATTTTCAATGATACACTGCATATTACGTTATATTATAAGGTATTTTCAATGACACACTGCATATTACGTTATATTATAAGGTATTTTCAATGATATACTGCATATTACGATATATTATATGGTATTTTCAATGATACACTGCATATTACGTTATATCATAAGGTATTTTCATTGATACACTACAAATTACGATATATTATAAGGTATTTTCAATGATAAACTACTATATATTATAAGGTATTTTCAATGATAAACTACTATATATTATAAGGTATTTTCAATGATACACTGCATATTACGTTATATTATAAGGTATTTTCAATGATACACTGCATATTACGATATATTATATGGTATTTTCATTGATACACTACAAATTACCATATATTATAAGGTATTTTCAATGATACACAGCATATTACGTTATATCATAATGTATTTTCAATGATACACTGCATAATACGTTATATTATAAGGTATTTTCAATGATAAACTACTATATATTATAAGGTATTTTCAAGGGTACACTGCATATTACGTTATATTATAAGGTATTTTCAATGACACACTGCATATTACGTTATATTATAAGGTATTTTCAATGATATACTGCATATTACGATATTTTATATGGTATTTTCAATGATACACTGCATATTACGTTATATTATAAGGTATTTTCAATGATACACTGCATATTACGATATATTATATGGTATTTTCATTGATACACTACAAATTACCATATATTATAAGGTATTTTCAATGATACACTGCATATTACGTTATATCATAATGTATTTTCAATGATACACTGCATAATACGTTATATTATAAGGTATTTTCAATGATAAACTACTATATATTATAAGGTATTTTCAATGATACACTGCATAATACGTTATATCATAAGGTATTTTCAATGATACACTGCATATTACGTTATATTATAAGGTGTTTTCAATGATACACTGCATATTACGTTATATTATAAGGTATTTTCAATTGTAAACTACTATATATCATAAGGTATTTTCAATTGTAAACTACTATATATCATAAGGTATTTTCAATGATTCTGCATATTACGTTATATTATAAGGTATTTTCAATGATACACTGCATATTACGTTATATTATAAGGTATTTTCAATGATACACTGCATATTACGTTATAGTATAAGGTATTTTCAATGATACACTTCAAATTACGATATATTATAAGGTATTTTCAATGATAATCTGCATATTACGTTATATTACAAGGTATTTTCAATGGTAAACTACTATATATTACAAGGTATTTTCAATGATACACTGCATATTACGTTATATTATAAGGTATTTTCAATGACACACTGCATATTACGTTATATTATAAGGTATTTTCAATGATATACTGCATATTACGATATATTATATGGTATTTTCAATGATACACTGCATATTACGTTATATTATAAGGTATTTTCAATGATACACTGCATTTTACGTAATACTATAAGGTATTTTCAATGATACACTGCATATTACGTTATATTATAAGGTATTTACAATGATACACTGCATATTACGATATATTGTAAGGTATTTTCAATGATACACTGCATATTACGTTATAATAGAATTTATTTTGATTGATACCCTTCAATTTACCATATATTATAAGGTATTTTCAATGATACAATGATTATTACAATATATCATAAGGTATTTTCAATGATACACTGCATATTACGTTCTAATAGAATTTATTTTGATTGATACCCTTCAATTTACCATATATTATAAGGTATTTTCAATGATACACTGATTATTACATTATATCATAAGGTATTTTCAATGATACACTGCATATTACGTTATAATATAAGGTATTTTAAATGATACACTGCATATTACGTTATATTATATGGTATTTTCAATGATACACTCCATATTACGTTATATTATAAGGTATTTTCAATGGTAAACTACTATATATTATAAGGTATTTTCAATGATACACTGCATATTACGTTATATTATAAGGTATTTTCAATGATAAACTACTATATATTATAAGGTATTTTCAAGGGTACACTGCATATTACGTTGTATTATAAGGTGTTTTCAATGATACACTGCATATTACGTTATATTATAAGGTATTTTCAATGATAAACTACTATATATTATAAGGTATTTTCAATGATACACTGCATATTACGTTATATTATAAGGTATTTTCAATGATAAACTACTATATATTATAAGGTATTTTCAATGATACACTGCATATTACGTGATATTATAAGGTGTTTTCAATGTTACACTGCATACTACGTTATATTATAAGGTATTTTCAATGATACACTGTATATTACGTTATATTATAAGGTATTTTCAATGATAAACTACTATATATTATAAGGTATTTTCAAGGGTACACTGCATATTACGTTATATTATAAGGTATTTTCATTGATACATTACAAATTACCATATATTATAAGGTATTTTCAATGATACACCGCATAATACGTTATATCATGAGGTATTATCAATGATACACTGCATATTACGTTATATTATAAGGTGTTTTCAATGATACACTGCATATTACGTTATATTATAAGGTATTTTCAATGATAAACTACTATATATTATAAGGTATTTTCAATGATACACTGCATATTACGTGATATTATAAGGTGTTTTCAATGTTACACTGCATACTACGTTATATTATAAGGTATTTTCAATGATACACTGTATATTACGTTATATTATAAGGTATTTTCATTGATACACTACAAATTACCATATATTATAAGGTATTTTCAATGATACACTGCATAATACGTTATATCATAAGGTATTTTCAATGGTACACTGCATATTACGTTGTATTATAAGGTGTTTTCAATGATACACAGCATATTACGTTATATTATAAGGTGTTTTCAATGATACACTGCATATTACGTTATATTATAAGGTATTTTCAATGATAAACTACTATATATTATAAGGTATTTTCAATGATACACTGCATATTACGTGATATTATAAGGTGTTTTCAATGTTACACTGCATACTACGTTATATTATAAGGTATTTTCAATGATACACTGTATATTACGTTATATTATAAGGTATTTTCATTGATACACTACAAATTACCATATATTATAAGGTATTTTCAATGATACACTGCATAATACGTTATATCATAAGGTATTTTCAATGGTACACTGCATATTACGTTGTATTATAAGGTATTTTCAATGATACACTGCATATTACGATATATTATATGGTATTTTCATTGATACACTACAAATTACCATATATTATAAGGTATTTTCAATGATACACAGCATATTACGTTATATCATAATGTATTTTCAATGATACACTGCATAATACGTTATATTATAAGGTATTTTCAATGATAAACTACTAGATATTATAAGGTATTTTCAATGATACACTGCATAATACGTTATATCATAAGGTATTTTCAATGATACACTGCATATTACGTTATATTATAAGGTGTTTTCAATGATACACAGCATATTACGTTATATCATAAGGTATTTTCAATGATACACTGCATATTACGTTGTATTATAAGGTGTTTTCAATGATACACTGCATATTACGTTATATTATAAGGTATTTTCAATGATAAACTACTATATATTATAAGGTATTTTCAATGATACACTGCATATTACGTTATATTATAAGGTATTTTCAATGATAAACTACTATATATTATAAGGTATTTTCAATGATACACTGCATATTACGTGATATTATAAGGTGTTTTCAATGTTACACTGCATACTACGTTATATTATAAGGTATTTTCAATGATACTCTGTATATTACGTTATATTATAAGGTATTTTCAATGATAAACTACTATATATTATAAGGTATTTTCAAGGGTACACTGCTTATTACGTTATATTATAAGGTATTTTCATTGATACATTACAAATTACCATATATTATAAGGTATTTTCAATGATACACTGCATAATACGTTATATCATGAGGTATTATCAATGATACACTGCATATTACGTTATATTATAAGGTGTTTTCAATGATACACTGCATATTACGTGATATTATAAGGTGTTTTCAATGTTACACTGCATACTACGTTATATTATAAGGTATTTTCAATGATACACTGTATATTACGTTATATTATAAGGTATTTTCATTGATACACTACAAATTACCATATATTATAAGGTATTTTCAATGATACACTGCATAATACGTTATATCATAAGGTATTTTCAATGGTACACTGCATATTACGTTGTATTATAAGGTGTTTTCAATGATACACTGCATATTACGTTATATTATAAGGTATTTTCAATGATAAACTACTATATATTATAAGGTATTTTCAATGATACACTGCATATTACGTTATATTATAAGGTATTTTCAATGATAAACTACTATATATTATAAGGTATTTTCAATGATACACTGCATATTACGTGATATTATAAGGTGTTTTCAATGTTACACTGCATACTACGTTATATTATAAGGTATTTTCAATGATACACTATATATTACGTTATATTATAAGGTATTTTCAATGATAAACTACTATATATTATAAGGTATTTTCAAGGGTACACTGCATATTACGTTATATTATAAGGTATTTTCATTGATACATTACAAATTACCATATATTATAAGGTATTTTCAATGATACACTGCATAATACGTTATATCATGAGGTATTATCAATGATACACTGCATATTACGTTATATTATAAGGTGTTTTCAATGATACACTGCATATTACGTTATATTATAAGGTATTTTCAATGATAAACTACTATATATTATAAGGTATTTTCAATGATACACTGCATATTACGTGATATTATAAGGTGTTTTCAATGTTACACTGCATACTACGTTATATTATAAGGTATTTTCAATGATACACTGTATATTACGTTATATTATAAGGTATTTTCATTGATACACTACAAATTACCATATATTATATGGTATTTTCAATGATACACTGCATAATACGTTATATCATAAGGTATTTTCAATTGTAAACTACTATATATTATAAGGTATTTTCAATGATACACTGCATATTACGTTATAGTATAAGGTATTTTCAATGATACACTTCAAATTACGATATATTATAAGGTATTTTCAATGATAATCTGCATATTACGTTATATTACAAGGTATTTTCAATGTTAAACTACTATATATTACAAGGTATTTTCAATGATACACTGCATATTACGTTATATTATAAGGTATTTTCAATGACACACTGCATATTACGTTATATTATAAGGTATTTTCAATGATATACTGCATATTACGATATATTATATGGTATTTTCAATGATACACTGCATATTACGTTATATCATAAGGTATTTTCATTGATACACTACAAATTACGATATATTATAAGGTATTTTCAATGATAAACTACTATATATTATAAGGTATTTTCAATGATAAACTACTATATATTATAAGGTATTTTCAATGATACACTGCATATTACGTTATATTATAAGGTATTTTCAATGATACACTGCATATTACGATATATTATATGGTATTTTCATTGATACACTACAAATTACCATATATTATAAGGTATTTTCAATGATATACAGCATATTACGTTATATCATAATGTATTTTCAATGATACACTGCATACTACGTTATATTATAAGGTATTTTCAATGATACACTGTATATTACGTTATATTATAAGGTATTTTCAATGATAAACTACTATATATTATAAGGTATTTTCAAGGGTACACTGCATATTACGTTATATTATAAGGTATTTTCATTGATACATTACAAGTTACCATATATTATAAGGTATTTTCAATGATACACTGCATAATACGTTATATCATGAGGTATTATCAATGATACACTGCATATTACGTTATATTATAAGGTGTTTTCAATGATACACTGCATATTACGTTATATTATAAGGTATTTTCAATGATAAACTACTATATATTATAAGGTATTTTCAATGATACACTGCATATTACGTGATATTATAAGGTGTTTTCAATGTTACACTGCATACTACGTTATATTATAAGGTATTTTCAATGATACACTGTATATTACGTTATATTATAAGGTATTTTCATTAATACACTACAAATTACCATATATTATATGGTATTTTCAATGATACACTACTATATATTATAAGGTATTTTCAATGATAAGCTACTATATATTATAAGGTATTTTCAATGATACACTGCATATTACGTTATATTATAAGCTTTTTCAATGGTAAACTACTATATATTATAAGGTATTTTCAAAGATACACTGCATATTACGTTATATTATAAGGTATTTTCAATGATACACTGCATATTACGTTATATTATAAGGTATTTTCAATGATACACTGCATATTACGTTATATTATAAGGTATTTTCAATGATAAACTACTAAATATTATACGGTATTTTCAATGATACACTGCATATTACGTTATATTATAAGGTATTTTCAATGATAATCTGCATATTACGTTATATTACAAGGTATTTTCAATGTTAAACTACTATATATTACAAGATATTTTCAATGATACACTGCATATTACGTTATATTATAAGGTATTTTCAATGATAATCTGCATATTACGTTATATTACAAGGTATTTTCAATGTTAAACTACTATATATTACAAGATATTTTCAATGATACACTGCATATTACGTTATATTATAAGGTATTTTCAATGACACACTGCATATTACGTTATATTATAAAGTATTTTCAATGATATACTGCATATTACGATATATTATATGGTATTTTCAATGATACACTGCATATTACGTTATATCATAAGGTATTTTCATTGATACACTACAAATTACGATATATTATAAGGTATTTTCAATGATAAACTACTATATATTATAAGGTATTTTCAATGATAAGCTACTATATATTATAAGGTATTTTCAAAGATACACTGCATATTACGTTATATTATAAGGTATTTTCAATGATACACTGCATATTACGTTATATTATAAGGTATTTTCAATGATACACCGCATATTACGTTATATTATAAGGTATTTTCAATGATAAACTACTAAATATTATACGGTATTTTCAATGATACACTGCATATTACGTTATATTATAAGGTATTTTCAATGATACACTGCATATTACGTTATATTATAAGGTATTTTCAATGATACACTGCATATTACGTTATATTATAAGGTATTTTCAATGATACACAGCATATTACGTTATATTATAAGGTATTTTCAATGATAAACTACTAAATATTATACGGTATTTTCAATGACACACTGCATATTACGTTATATTAAAAGGTATTTGCAATGATACACTGCATATTACGATATATTATATGGTATTTTCAATGATACACTGCATATTATGATATATTATAAGGTATTTTCAATGATACACTGCATATTACGATATATTATATGGTATTTTCAATGATACACTGCATATTACGTTATATCATAAGGTATTTTCATTGATACACTACAAATTACGATATATTATAAGGTATTTTCAATGATAAACTACTATATATTATCAGGTATTTTCAATGATAAACTACTATATATTATAAGGTATTTTCAATGATAAACTACTATATATTATAAGGTATTTTCAATCATACACTGCATATTACGTTATATTATAATGTATTTTCAATGATACACTACAAATTACCATATATTATAAAGTATTTTCAATGATAAACTGCATATTATGATATATTATAAGGTATTTTCAATGATACACTGCATATTACGTTATATTATAAGGTGTTTTCAATGATACACTGCATATTACGTTATATTATAAGGTATTTTCAATGATAAACTACTATATATTATAAGGTATTTTCAATGATAAACTACTATATATTATAAGGTATTTTCAAGGTTACACTGCATATTACGTTATATTATAAGGTATTTTCATTGATACACTACAAATTACCATATATTATAAGGTTTTTTCAATGATACACTGCATAATACGTTATGTCATAATATATTTTCAATGATACACTGCATATTACGTTATATTATAAGGTGTTTTCAATGATACACTGCATATTACGTTATATTATAAGGTATTTTCAATGATACACTGCATATTACGTTATATTATAAGGTATTTTCAATGATACACTGCATATTACGATATATTATATGGTATTTTCAATGATACACTGCATATTATGATATATTATACGGTATTTTCAATGATACACTGCATAATACGTTATATCATAAGGTATTTTCAATGATACACTGCATATTACGTTATATTATAAGGTGTTTTCAATGATACACTACAAATTACCATATATTATAAGGTATTTTCAATGATACACTGCATATTATGGTATATTATAAGGTATTTTCAATGATACACTGCATATTACGTTATATTATATGGTATTTTCAATTGTAAACTACTATATATCATAAGGTATTTTCAATGATACACTGCAAATTACGTTATATTATAAGGTATTTTCAATGATACACTGCATATTACGTTATATTATAAGGTATTTTCGATGATAGACTGCATATCACGTTATTTTATAAGGTATTTTCAGAGATACACTGCATATTAAGTTATACTATACGGTATTTATACTGATAAACTACAAATTACTATATATTATAAGGTATTTTCAATGATACACTGCATATTACGTTATATTACAACGTATTTTCAATGATAAACTGCATATTATGGTATATTATAAGGTATTTTCAATGATACACTGCATATTACGTTATATTAATATATAAGGTATTTTCAATGACACACTGCATATTACGTTATATTATAAGGTATTTTCAATGATACACTGCATATTACGATATATTATATGGTATTTTCAATGATAAACTGCATATTATGATATATTGTAAGGTATTTTCAATGATACACTGCATATTACGTTATATTATAAGGTATTTTCATTGATACACTACAAATTACCATCTATTATAAGGTATTTTCAATGATACACTGCATATTACGTTATATCATAAGGTATTTTCAATGATACTCTGCATATTACGTTATATTATAAGGTATTTTCAATGGTAAACTACTATATATTACAAGGTATTTTCAATGATACACTGCATATTACGTTATATTATAAGGTATTTTCAATGACACACTGCATATTACGTTATATTATAAGGTATTTTCAATGATATACTGCATATTACGATATATTATATGGTATTTTCAATGATACACTGCATATTACGTTATATCATAAGGTATTTTCATTGATACACTACAAATTACGATATATTATAAGGTATTTTCAATGATAAACTACTATATATTATCAGGTATTTTCAATGATAAACTACTATATATTATAAGGTATTTTCAATGATACACTGCATATTACGTTATATTATAAGGTATTTTCAATGATACACTGCATATTACTTTATATTATAAGGTATTTTCAATGATAAACTACTATATATTATAAGGTATTTTCAATGATACACTGCATATTACGTTATATTATAACGTATTTTCAATGATAAACTGCATATTATGGTATATTATAAGGTATTTTCAATGATACACTGCATATTACGTTATATTAATATATAAGGTATTTTCAATGACACACTGCATATTACGTTATATTATAAGGTATTTTCAATGATACACTGCATATTACGATATATTATATGGTATTTTCAATGATAAACTGCATATTATGATATATTGTAAGGTATTTTCAATGATACACTGCATATTACGTTATATTATAAGGTATTTTCATTGATACACTACAAATTACCATCTATTACAAGGTATTTTCAATGATACACTGCATATTACGTTATATCATAAGGTATTTTCAATGATACTCTGCATATTACGTTATATTATAAGGTATTTTTCAATGGTAAACTACTATATATTACAAGGTATTTTCAATGATACACTGCATATTACGTTATATTATAAGGTATTTTCAATGACACACTGCATATTACGTTATATTATAAGGTATTTTCAATGATATACTGCATATTACGATATATTATATGGTATTTTCAATGATACACTGCATATTACGTTATATCATAAGGTATTTTCATTGATACACTACAAATTACGATATATTATAAGGTATTTTCAATGATAAACTACTACATATTATCAGGTATTTTCAATGATAAACTACTATATATTATAAGGTATTTTCAATGATAAACTACTATATATTATAAGGTATTTTCAATCATACACTGCATATTACGTTATATTATAAGGTATTTTCATTGATACACTACAAATTACCATATATTATAAGGTATTTTCAATGATACACTGCATAATACGTTATATCATAAGGTATTTTCAATGATACACTGCATATTACGTTATATTATAAGGTGTTTTCAATGATACACTGCATATTACGTTATATTATAAGGTATTTTCAATGATACACTGCATATTACGTTATATTATAAGGTATTTTCAATGATACACTGCATATTACGATATATTATATGGTATTTTCAATGATACACTGCATATTATGATATATTATACGGTATTTTCAATGATACACTGCATATTACGTTATATTATAAGGTATTTTCATTGATACACTACAAATTACCATATATTATAAGGTATTTTCAATGATACACTGCATATTACGTTATATTATAAGGTATTTTCATTGATAAACTACTATATATTATAAGGTATTTTCAATGGTACACTGCATATTACGTTATATTATAAGGTATTTTCAATGATAAACTGCATATTATGGTATATTATAAGGTATTTTCAATGATACACTGCATATTACGTTATATTATAAGGTATTTTCATTGATACACTACAAATTACCATATATTATATGGTATTTTCAATGATACACTGCATAATACGTTATATCATAAGGTATTTTCAATAATACACTGCATATTACGTTATATTATAAGGTATTTTCAACGATACACTGCATATCACGTTATATTATAAGGTATTTTCATTGATACACTACAAATTACCATATATTATAATGTATTTTCAATGATAAACTGCATATTATGATATATTATACGGTATTTTCAATGATACACTGTATATTACGTTATATTATAAGGTATTTTCATTGATACACTACAAATTACCATATATTATAAGGTATTTTCAATGATACACTGCATATTACGTTATATTATAAGGTATTTTCAATGATACACTGCATATTACGTGATATTATAAGGTGTTTTCAATGTTACACTGCATACTACGTTATATTATAAGGTATTTTCAATGATACACTGCATATTACGATATATTATATGGTATTTTCAATGATACACGGTATATTACGTTATATTATAAGGTATTTTCATTGATACACTACAAATTACCATATATTATAAGGTATTTTCAATGATACACTGCATATTACGTTATATTATAAGGTATTTTCAATGATACACTGCATATTACGTGATATTATAAGGTGTTTTCAATGTTACACTGCATACTACGTTATATTATAAGGTATTTTCAATGATACACTGCATATTACGATATATTATATGGTATTTTCAATGATACACTGCATATTATGATATATTATACGGTATTTTCAATGATACACTGCATATTATGATATATTATAAGGTATTTTCAATGATACACTGCATATTACGTTATATTATAAGGTATTTTCGATGACACACTGCATATTACGTTATATTATAAGGTATTTTCAATGATAAACTGCATATTATGGTATATTATAAGGTATTTTCAATGATACACTGCATATTACGTTATATTCTAAGGTATTTTCAATGATACACTGCATATTACGTTATATTATAAGGTATTTTCAATGATACACTACATATTACGTTATATTATAAGGTATTTTCAATGATAAACTACTAAATATTATACGGTATTTTCAATGATACACTGCATATTACGTTATATTATAAGGTATTTGCAATGATACACTGCATATTACGTAATATTATATGGTATTTTCAATTGTAAACTACTATATATCATAAGGTATTTTCAATGATACACTGCATATGACGTTAATATATAAGGTATTTTCAATGACACAATGCATATTACGTTATATTATAAGGTATTTTCAATGATACACTGCATATTACGTTATATTATAAGGTATTTTCGATGACACACTGCATATTACGTTATATTATAAGGTATTTTCAATGATAAACTGCATATTATGGTATATTATAAGGTATTTTCAATGATACACTGCATATTACGTTATATTATAAGGTATTTTCATTGATACACTACAAATTACCATATATTATATGGTATTTTCAATGATACACTGCATAATACGTTATATCATAAGGTATTTTCAATGATACACTGCATATTACGTTATATTATAAGGTATTTTCAATGATAAACTACTGTATATTATAAGGTATTTTCAAGGGTACACTGCATATTACGTTATATTATAAGGTATTTTCATTGATACACTGTATATTACGTTATATTATAAGGTATTTTCATTGATACACTACAAATTACCATATATTATAAGGTATTTTCAATGATACACTGCATATTACGTTATATCATAATGTATTTTCAATGATACACTGCATAATACGTTATATCATAAGGTATTTTCAATGATACACTGCATATTACGTTATATTATAAGGTGTTTTCAATGACACACTGCATATTACGTTATATTATAAGGTATTTTCAATTGTAAACTACTATATATCATAAGGTATTTTCAATGATACACTGCATATTACGTTATATTATAAGGTATTTTCAATTGTAAACTACTATATATCATAAGGTATTTTCAATGATACACTGCATATTACGTTATATTATAAGGTATTTTCAATGATACACTGCATATTACGTTATATTATATGGTATTTTCAATTGTAAACTACTATATATTATAAGGTATTTTCAATGATAAACTACTATATATTATAAGGTATTTTCAATGATACACTGCATATTACGTTATATTATAAGGTATTTTCAATGATAAACTGCATATTATGGTATCTTATAAGGTATTTTCAATGATACACTGCATATTACGTTATATTAATATATAAGGTATTTTCAATGACACACTGCATAATACGTTATATTATAAGGTGTTTTCAATGATACACTGCATATTACGTTATATTATAAGGTATTTTCATTGATACACTACAAATTACCATATATTATAATGTATTTTCAATGGTAAACTGCATATTATGATATATTATAAGGTATTTTCAATGATAAACTGCATATTATGGTATCTTATAAGGTATTTTCAATGATACACTGCATATTACGTTATATTAATATATAAGGTATTTTCAATGACACACTGCATAATACGTTATATTATAAGGTGTTTTCAATGATACACTGCATATTACGTTATATCATAAGGTATTTTCAATGATACACTGCATATTACGTTATATTATAAGGTATTTTCAATGATAAACTACTGTATATTATAAGGTATTTTCAAGGGTACACTGCATATTACGTTATATTATAAGGTATTTTCATTGATACACTGTATATTACGTTATATTATAAGGTATTTTCATTGATACACTACAAATTACCATATATTATAAGGTATTTTCAATGATACACTGCATATTACGTTATATCATAATGTATTTTCAATGATACACTGCATAATACGTTATATCATAAGGTATTTTCAATGATACACTGCATATTACGTTATATTATAAGGTGTTTTCAATGACACACTGCATATTACGTTATATTATAAGGTATTTTCAATTGTAAACTACTATATATCATAAGGTATTTTCAATGATACACTGCATATTACGTTATATTATAAGGTATTTTCAATTGTAAACTACTATATATCATAAGGTATTTTCAATGATACACTGCATATTACGTTATATTATAAGGTATTTGCAATGATACACTGCATATTACGTTATATTATATGGTATTTTCAATTGTAAACTACTATATATTATAAGGTATTTTCAATGATAAACTACTATATATTATAAGGTATTTTCAATGATACACTGCATATTACGTTATATTATAAGGTATTTTCAATGATAAACTGCATATTATGGTATCTTATAAGGTATTTTCAATGATACACTGCATATTACGTTATATTAATATATAAGGTATTTTCAATGACACACTGCATAATACGTTATATTATAAGGTGTTTTCAATGATACACTGCATATTACGTTATATTATAAGGTATTTTCAATGATAAACTACTATATATTATAAGGTATTTTCAATGATAAGCTACTATATATTATAAGGTATTTTCAATGATACACTGCATATTACGTTATATTATAAGCTTTTTCAATGGTAAACTACTATATATTATAAGGTATTTTCAAAGATACACTGCATATTACGTTATATTCTAAGGTATTTTCAATGATACACTGCATATTACGTTATATTATAAGGTATTTTCAATGATACACTACATATTACGTTATATTATAAGGTATTTTCAATGATAAACTACTAAATATTATACGGTATTTTCAATGATACACTGCATATTACGTTATATTATAAGGTATTTGCAATGATACACTGCATATTACGTTATATTATATGGTATTTTCAATTGTAAACTACTATATATCATAAGGTATTTTCAATGATACACTGCATATGACGTTATATTATAAGGTATTTTCAATGACACACTGCATATTACGTTATATTATAAGGTATTTTCAATGATACACTGCATATTACGTTATATTCTAAGGTATTTTCAATGATACACTGCATATTACGTTATATTATAAGGTATTTTCAATGATACACTACATATTACGTTATATTATAAGGTATTTTCAATGATAAACTACTAAATATTATACGGTATTTTCAATGATACACTGCATATTACGTTATATTATAAGGTATTTGCAATGATACACTGCATATTACGTTATATTATATGGTATTTTCAATTGTAAACTACTATATATCATAAGGTATTATCAATGATACACTGCATATGACGTTATATTATAAGGTATTTTCAATGACACACTGCATATTACGTTATATTATAAGGTATTTTCAATGATACACTGCATATTACGTTATATTATAAGGTATTTTCGATGACACACTGCATATTACGTTATATTATAAGCTATTTTCAATGATAAACTACTATATATTATAAGGTATTTTCAATGATACACTGCATATTACGTTATATTATAGGGTATTTTCAATGATAAACTACTATATATTATAAGGTATTTTCAATGATACACTCCATATTACGTAATATTATAAGGTATTTTCAATGATACACTGCATATTACGTTATATTATATGGTATTTTCAATTGTAAACTACTATATATCATAAGGTATTTTCAATGATACACTGCATATGACGTTATATTATAAGGTATTTTCAATGACACACTGCATATTACGTTATATTATAAGGTATTTGCAATGATACACTGCATATTACGTTATATTATATGGTATTTTCAATTGTAAACTACTATATATCATAAGGTATTTTCAATTGTAAACTACTATATATCATAAGGTATTTTCAATGATACACTGCATATGACGTTATATTATAAGGTATTTTCAATGACACACTGCATATTACGTTATATTATAAGGTATTTTCAATGATACACTGCATATTACGTTATATTATAAGGTATTATCGATGACACACTGCATATTACGTTATATTATAAGCTATTTTCAATGATAAACTACTATATATTATAAGGTATTTTCAATGATACACTGCATATTACGTTATATTATAAGGTATTTTCAATGATAAACTACTATATATTATAAGGTATTTTCAATGATACACTCCATATTACGTAATATTATAAGGTATTTTCAATGATACACTGCATATTACGTTATATTATATGGTATTTTCAATTGTAAACTACTATATATCATAAGGTATTTTCAATGATACACTGCATATGACGTTATATTATAAGGTATTTTCAATGACACACTGCATATTACGTTATATTATAAGGTATTTTCAATGATAAACTACTATATATTATAAGGTATTTTGAATGATACACTCCATATTACGTAATATTATAAGGTATTTTCAATGATACATTGCATATTACGTTATATTATATGGTATTTTCAATTGTAAACTACTATATATCATAAGGTATTTTCAATGATACACTGCATATGACGTTATATTATAAGGTATTTTCAATGACACACTGCATATTACGTTATATTATAAGGTATTTGCAATGATACACTGCATATTACGTTATATTATATGGTATTTTCAATTGTAAACTACTATATATCATAAGGTATTTTCAATGATACACTGCATATGATGTTATATTATAAGGTATTTTCAATGACACACTGCATATTACGTTATATTATAAGGTATTTGCAATGATACACTGCATATTACGATATATTATATGGTATTTTCAATGATACACTGCATATTATGATATATTATAAGGTATTTTCAATGATACACTGCATATTACGTTATATTATAAGGTATTTTCGATGACACACTGCATATTACGTTATATTATAAGGTATTTTCAATGATAAACTGCATATTATGGTATATTATAAGGTATTTTCAATGATACACTGCATATTACGTTATATTATAAGGTATTTTCATTGATACACTACAAATTACCATATATTATATGGTATTTTCAATGATTCACTGCATAATACGTTATATCATAAGGTATTTTCAATGATACACTGCATATTACGTTATATTATAAGGTATTTTCAATGATAAACTACTGTATATTATAAGGTATTTTCAAGGGTACACTGCATGTTACGTTATATTATAAGGTATTTTCATTGATACACTGTATATTACGTTATATTATAAGGTATTTTCATTGATACACTACAAATTACCATATATTATAAGGTATTTTCAATGATACACTGCATATTACGTTATATCATAATGTATGTTCAATGATACACTGCATAATACGTTATATTATAAGGTATTTTCATTGATACACTGTATATTACGTTATATTATAAGGTATTTTCAATGACACACTGCATATTACGTTATATTATAAGGTATTTGCAATGATACACTGCATATTACGTTATATTATATGGTATTTTCAATTGTAAACTACTATATATCATAAGGTATTTTCAATGATACACTGCATATGATGTTATATTATAAGGTATTTTCAATGACACACTGCATATTACGTTATATTATAAGGTATTTGCAATGATACACTGCATATTACGATATATTATATGGTATTTTCAATGATACACTGCATATTATGATATATTATAAGGTATTTTCAATGATACACTGCATATTACGTTATATTATAAGGTATTTTCGATGACACACTGCATATTACGTTATATTATAAGGTATTTTCAATGATAAACTGCATATTATGGTATATTATAAGGTATTTTCAATGATACACTGCATATTACGTTATATTATAAGGTATTTTCATTGATACACTACAAATTACCATATATTATATGGTATTTTCAATGATACACTGCATAATACGTTATATCATAAGGTATTTTCAATGATACACTGCATATTACGTTATATTATAAGGTATTTTCAATGATAAACTACTGTATATTATAAGGTATTTTCAAGGGTACACTGCATGTTACGTTATATTATAAGGTATTTTCATTGATACACTGCATATTACGTTATATTATAAGGTATTTTCGATGACACACTGCATATTACGTTATATTATAAGGTATTTTCAATGATAAACTGCATATTATGGTATATTATAAGGTATTTTCAATGATACACTGCATATGACGTTATATTATAAGGTATTTTCAATGACACACTGCATATTACGTTATATTATAAGGTATTTGCAATGATACACTGCATATTACGATATATTATATGGTATTTTCAATGATACACTGCATATTATGATATATTATAAGGTATTTTCAATGATACACTGCATATTACGTTATATTATAAGGTATTTTCGATGACACACTGCATATTACGTTATATTATAAGGTATTTTCAATGATACACTGCATATTACGATATATTATATGGTATTTTCAATGATACACTGCATATTATGATATATTATAAGGCATTTTCAATGATACACTGCATATTACGTTATATTATAAGGTATTTTCGATGACACACTGCATATTACGTTATATTATAAGGTATTTTCAATGATAAACTGCATATTATGGTATATTATAAGGTATTTTCAATGATACACTGCATATTACGTTATATTATAAGGTATTTTCATTGATACACTACAAATTACCATATATTATATGGTATTTTCAATGATACACTGCATAATACGTTATATCATAAGGTATTTTCAATGATACACTGCATATTACGTTATATTATAAGGTATTTTCAATGATAAACTGCATATTATGGTATATTATAAGGTATTTTCAATGATACACTGCATATTACGTTATATTATAAGGTATTTTCATTGATACACTACAAATTACCATATATTATATGGTATTTTCAATGATACACTGCATAATACGTTATATCATAAGGTATTTTCAATGATACACTGCATATTACGTTATATTATAAGGTATTTTCAATGATAAACTACTGTATATTATAAGGTATTTTCAAGGGTACACTGCATATTACGTTATATTATAAGGTATTTTCATTGATACACTGTATATTACGTTATATTATAAGGTATTTTCATTGATACACTACAAATTACCATATATTATAAGGTATTTTCAATGATACACTGCATATTACGTTATATCATAATGTATTTTCAATGATACACTGCATAATACGTTATATCATAAGGTATTTTCAATGATACACTGCATATTACGTTATATTATAAGGTGTTTTCAATGACACACTGCATATTACGTTATATTATAAGGTATTTTCAATTGTAAACTACTATATATCATAAGGTATTTTCAATGATACACTGCATATTACGTTATATTATAAGGTATTTTCAATGATAAACTACTATATATTATAAGGTATTTTCAATGATACACTCCATATTACGTAATATTATAAGGTATTTTCAATGATACACTGCATATTACGTTATATTATATGGTATTTTCAATTGTAAACTACTATATATCATAAGGTATTTTCAATGATACACTGCATATGACGTTATATTATAAGGTATTTTCAATGACACACTGCATATTACGTTATATTATAAGGTATTTGCAATGATACACTGCATATTACGTTATATTATATGGTATTTTCAATTGTAAACTACTATATATCATAAGGTATTTTCAATGATACACTGCATATGATGTTATATTATAAGGTATTTTCAATGACACACTGCATATTACGTTATATTATAAGGTATTTGCAATGATACACTGCATATTACGATATATTATATGGTATTTTCAATTGTAAACTACTATATATCATAAGGTATTTTCAATGATACACTGCATATGACGTTAATATATAAGGTATTTTCAATGACACAATGCATATTACGTTATATTATAAGGTATTTTCAATGATACACTGCATATTACGTTATATTATAAGGTATTTTCGATGACACACTGCATATTACGTTATATTATAAGGTATTTTCAATGATAAACTGCATATTATGGTATATTATAAGGTATTTTCAATGATACACTGCATATTACGTTATATTATAAGGTATTTTCATTGATACACTACAAATTACCATATATTATATGGTATTTTCAATGATACACTGCATAATACGTTATATTATAAGGTATTTTCGATGACACACTGCATATTACGTTATATTATAAGCTATTTTCAATGATAAACTACTATATATTATAAGGTATTTTCAATGATACACTGCATATTACGTTATATTATATGGTATTTTCAATTGTAAACTACTATATATCATAAGGTATTTTCAATGATACACTGCATATGACGTTATATTATAAGGTATTTTCAATGACACACTGCATATTACGTTATATTATAAGGTATTTGCAATGATACACTGCATATTACGTTATATTATATGGTATTTTCAATTGTAAACTACTATATATCATAACGTATTTTCAATGATACACTGCATATTACGTTATATTATAAGGTATTTTCATTGATACACTACAAATTACCATATATTATATGGTATTTTCAATGATACACTGCATAATACGTTATATTATAAGGTATTTTCGATGACACACTGCATATTACGTTATATTATAAGCTATTTTCAATGATAAACTACTATATATTATAAGGTATTTTCAATGATACACTGCATATTACGTTATATTATAAGGTATTTTCAATGATAAACTGCATATTATGGTATATTATAAGGTATTTTCAATGATACACTGCATATTACGTTATATTATAAGGTATTTTCATTGATACACTACAAATTACCATATATTATAAGGTATTTTCAATGATACACTGCATATTACGTTATATCATAATGTATTTTCAATGATACACTGCATAATACGTTACATCATAAGGTATTTTCAATGATACACTGCATATTACGTTATATTATAAGGTGTTTTCAATGACACACTGCATATTACGTTATATCATAAGGTATTTTCAATGATACACTGCATATTACGTTATATCATAATGTATTTTCAATGATACACTGCATAATACGTTATATCATAAGGTATTTTCAATGATACACTGCATATTACGTTATATTATAAGGTGTTTTCAATGACACACTGCATATTACGTTATATTATAAGGTATTTTCAATTGTAAACTACTATATATCATAACGTATTTTCAATGATACACTGCATATTACGTTATATTATAAGGTATTTTCATTGATACACTACAAATTACCATATATTATATGGTATTTTCAATGATACACTGCATAATACGTTATATTATAAGGTATTTTCGATGACACACTGCATATTACGTTATATTATAAGCTATTTTCAATGATAAACTACTATATATTATAAGGTATTTTCAATGATACACTGCATATTACGTTATATTATATGGTATTTTCAATTGTAAACTACTATATATCATAAGGTATTTTCAATGATACACTGCATATGACGTTATATTATAAGGTATTTTCAATGACACACTGCATATTACGTTATATTATAAGGTATTTGCAATGATACACTGCATATTACGTTATATTATATGGTATTTTCAATTGTAAACTACTATATATCATAACGTATTTTCAATGATACACTGCATATTACGTTATATTATAAGGTATTTTCATTGATACACTACAAATTACCATATATTATAAGGTATTTTCAATGATACACTGCATAATACGTTATATTATAAGGTATTTTCGATGACACACTGCATATTACGTTATATTATAAGCTATTTTCAATGATAAACTACTATATATTATAAGGTATTTTCAATGATACACTGCATATTACGTTATATTATAAGGTATTTTCAATGATAAACTGCATATTATGGTATATTATAAGGTATTTTCAATGATACACTGCATATTACGTTATATTATAAGGTGTTTTCAATGACACACTGCATATTACGTTATATTATAAGGTATTTTCAATGATACACTGCATATTACGTTATATCATAATGTATTTTCAATGATACACTGCATAATACGTTATATCATAAGGTATTTTCAATGATACACTGCATATTACGTTATATTATAAGGTGTTTTCAATGACACACTGCATATTACGTTATATTATAAGGTATTTTCAATTGTAAACTACTATATATCATAACGTATTTTCAATGATACACTGCATATTACGTTATATTATAAGGTATTTTCATTGATACACTACAAATTACCATATATTATATGGTATTTTCAATGATACACTGCATAATACGTTATATTATAAGGTATTTTCGATGACACACTGCATATTACGTTATATTATAAGCTATTTTCAATGATAAACTACTATATATTATAAGGTATTTTCAATGATACACTGCATATTACGTTATATTATATGGTATTTTCAATTGTAAACTACTATATATCATAAGGTATTTTCAATGATACACTGCATATGACGTTATATTATAAGGTATTTTCAATGACACACTGCATATTACGTTATATTATAAGGTATTTGCAATGATACACTGCATATTACGTTATATTATATGGTATTTTCAATTGTAAACTACTATATATCATAAGGTATTTTCAATGATACACTGCATATTACGTTATATTATAAGGTATTTTCATTGATACACTACAAATTACCATATATTATATGGTATTTTCAATGATACACTGCATAATACGTTATATTATAAGGTATTTTCGATGACACACTGCATATTACGTTATATTATTAGCTATTTTCAATGATAAACTACTATATATTATAAGGTATTTTCAATGATACACTGCATATTACGTTATATTATAAGGTATTTTCAATGATAAACTGCATATTATGGTATATTATAAGGTATTTTCAATGATACACTGCATATTACGTTATATTATAAGGTATTTTCATTGATACACTACAAATTACCATATATTATATGGTATTTTCAATGATACACTGCATAATACGTTATATCATAAGGTATTTTCAATGATACACTGCATATTACGTTATATTATAAGGTATTTTCAATGATAAACTACTGTATATTATAAGGTATTTTCAAGGGTACACTGCATGTTACGTTATATTATAAGGTATTTTCATTGATACACTGTATATTACGTTATATTATAAGGTATTTTCATTGATACACTACAAATTACCATATATTATAAGGTATTTTCAATGATACACTGCATATTACGTTATATCATAATGTATTTTCAATGATACACTGCATAATACGTTATATCATAAGGTATTTTCAATGATACACTGCATATTACGTTATATTATAAGGTGTTTTCAATGACACACTGCATATTACGTTATATTATAAGGTATTTTCAATGATACACTGCATATTACGTTATATCATAATGTATTTTCAATGATACACTGCATAATACGTTATATCATAAGGTATTTTCAATGATACACTGCATATTACGTTATATTATAAGGTGTTTTCAATGACACACTGCATATTACGTTATATTATAAGGTATTTTCAATTGTAAACTACTATATATCATAACGTATTTTCAATGATACACTGCATATTACGTTATATTATAAGGTATTTTCATTGATACACTACAAATTACCATATATTATATGGTATTTTCAATGATACACTGCATAATACGTTATATTATAAGGTATTTTCGATGACACACTGCATATTACGTTATATTATAAGCTATTTTCAATGATAAACTACTATATATTATAAGGTATTTTCAATGATACACTGCATATTACGTTATATTATATGGTATTTTCAATTGTAAACTACTATATATCATAAGGTATTTTCAATGATACACTGCATATGACGTTATATTATAAGGTATTTTCAATGACACACTGCATATTACGTTATATTATAAGGTATTTGCAATGATACACTGCATATTACGTTATATTATATGGTATTTTCAATTGTAAACTACTATATATCATAAGGTATTTTCAATGATACACTGCATATTACGTTATATTATAAGGTATTTTCATTGATACACTACAAATTACCATATATTATATGGTATTTTCAATGATACACTGCATAATACGTTATATTATAAGGTATTTTCGATGACACACTGCATATTACGTTATATTATAAGCTATTTTCAATGATAAACTACTATATATTATAAGGTATTTTCAATGATACACTGCATATTACGTTATATTATAAGGTATTTTCAATGATACACTGCATATTATGGTATATTATAAGGTATTTTCAATGATACACTGCATATTACGTTATATTATAAGGTATTTTCATTGATACACTACAAATTACCATATATTATAAGGTATTTTCAATGATACACTGCATATTACGTTATATCATAATGTATTTTCAATGATACACTCCATATTACGTAATATTATAAGGTATTTTCAATGATACACTGCATATTACGTTATATTATATGGTATTTTCAATTGTAAACTACTATATATCATAAGGTATTTTCAATGATACACTGCATATGACGTTATATTATAAGGTATTTTCAATGACACACTGCATATTACGTTATATTATAAGGTATTTGCAATGATACACTGCATATTACGATATATTATATGGTATTTTCAATGATACACTGCATATTATGATATATTATAAGGTATTTTCAATGATACACTGCATATTACGTTATATTATAAGGTATTTTCGATGACACACTGCATATTACGTTATATTATAAGGTATTTTCAATGATACACTGCATATTACGATATATTATATGGTATTTTCAATGATACACTGCATATTATGATATATTATAAGGCATTTTCAATGATACACTGCATATTACGTTATATTATAAGGTATTTTCGATGACACACTGCATATTACGTTATATTATAAGGTATTTTCAATGATAAACTGCATATTATGGTATATTATAAGGTATTTTCGATGACCCACTGCATATTACGTTATATTATAAGGTATTTTCATTGATACACTACAAATTACCATATATTATATGGTATTTTCAATGATACACTGCATAATACGTTATATCATAAGGTATTTTCAATGATACACTGCATATTACGTTATATTATAAGGTATTTTCAATGATAAACTACTGTATATTATAAGGTATTTTCAATTGTAAACTACTATATATCATAACGTATTTTCAATGATACACTGCATATTACGTTATATTATAAGGTATTTTCATTGATACACTACAAATTACCATATATTATATGGTATTTTCAATGATACACTGCATAATACGTTATATTATAAGGTATTTTCGATGACACACTGCATATTACGTTATATTATAAGCTATTTTCAATGATAAACTACTATATATTATAAGGTATTTTCAATGATACACTGCATATTACGTTATATTATAAGGTATTTTCAATCATAAACTACTATATATTATAAGGTATTTTCAATGATACACTGCATATTACGTTATATTATAAGGTATTTTCAATGATACACTGCATATTACGTTATATTATATGGTATTTTCAATTGTAAACTACTATATATCATAAGGTATTTTCAATGATACACTGCATATGACGTTATATTATAAGGTATTTTCAATGACACACTGCATATTACGTTATATTATAAGGTATTTGCAATGATACACTGCATATTACGTTATATTATATGGTATTTTCAATTGTAAACTACTATATATCATAAGGTATTTTCAATGATACACTGCATATGACGTTATATTATAAGGTATTTTCAATGACACACTGCATATTACGTTATATTATAAGGTATTTTCAATGATACACTGCATATTACGTTATATTATAAGGTATTTTCAATGATAAACTGCATATTATGGTATATTATAAGGTATTTTCAATGATACACTGCATATTACGTTATATTATAAGGTATTTTCATTGATACACTACAAATTACCATATATTATAAGGTATTTTCAATGATACACTGCATATTACGATATATTATATGGTATTTTCAATGATACACTGCATATTATGATATATTATAAGGTATTTTCAATGATACACTGCATATTACGTTATATTATAAGGTATTTTCGATGACACACTGCATATTACGTTATATTATAAGGTATTTTCAATGATAAACTGCATATTATGGTATATTCTAAGGTATTTTCAATGATACACTGCATATTACGTTATATTATAAGGTATTTTCATTGATACACTACAAATTACCATATATTATATGGTATTTTCAATGATACACTGCATAATACGTTATATCATAAGGTATTTTCAATGATACACTGCATATTACGTTATATTATAAGGTATTTTCAATGATAAACTACTGTATATTATAAGGTATTTTCAATTGTAAACTACTATATATCATAACGTATTTTCAATGATACACTGCATATTACGTTATATTATAAGGTATTTTCATTGATACACTACAAATTACCATATATTATATGGTATTTTCAATGATACACTGCATAATACGTTATATTATAAGGTATTTTCGATGACACACTGCATATTACGTTATATTATAAGCTATTTTCAATGATAAACTACTATATATTATAAGGTATTTTCAATGATACACTGCATATTACGTTATATTATAAGGTATTTTCAATCATAAACTACCATATATTATAAGGTATTTTCAATGATACACTCCATATTACGTAATATTATAAGGTATTTTCAATGATACACTGCATATTACGTTATATTATATGGTATTTTCAATTGTAAACTACTATATATCATAAGGTATTTTCAATGATACACTGCATATGACGTTATATTATAAGGTATTTTCAATGACACACTGCATATTACGTTATATTATAAGGTATTTGCAATGATACACTGCATATTACGTTATATTATATGGTATTTTCAATTGTAAACTACTATATATCATAAGGTATTTTCAATGATACACTGCATATGACGTTATATTATAAGGTATTTTCAATGACACACTGCATATTACGTTATATTATAAGGTATTTTCAATGATACACTGCATATTACGTTATATTATAAGGTATTTTCGATGACCCACTGCATATTACGTTATATTATAAGGTATTTTCAATGATAAACTGCATATTATGGTATATTATAAGGTATTTTCAATGATACACTGCATATTACGTTATATTATAAGGTATTTTCATTGATACACTACAAATTACCATATATTATATGGTATTTTCAATGATACACTGCATAATACGTTATATCATAAGGTATTTTCAATGATACACTGCATATTACGTTATATTATAAGGTATTTTCAATGATAAACTACTGTATATTATAAGGTATTTTCAAGGGTACACTGCATGTTACGTTATATTATAAGGTATTTTCATTGATACACTGTATATTACGTTATATTATAAGGTATTTTCATTGATACACTACAAATTACCATATATTATAAGGTATTTTCAATGATACACTGCATATTACGTTATATCATAATGTATTTTCAATGATACACTGCATAATACGTTACATCATAAGGTATTTTCAATGATACACTGCATATTACGTTATATTATAAGGTATTTTCAATGACACACTGCATATTACGTTATATTATAAGGTATTTTCAATTGTAAACTACTATATATCATAACGTATTTTCAATGATACACTGCATATTACGTTATATTATAAGGTATTTTCAATTGTAAACTACTATATATCATAAGGTATTTTCAATGATACACTGCATATTACGTTATATTATAAGGTATTTTCAATGATACACTGCATATTACGTTATATTATAAGCTATTTTCAATGATAAACTACTATATATTATAAGGTATTTTCAATGATACACTGCATATTACGTTATATTATAAGGTATTTTCAATGATAAACTACTATATATTATAAGGTATTTTCAATGATACACTCCATATTACGTTATATTATAAGGTATTTTCAATGATACACTGCATATTACGTTATATTATAAGGTATTTTCATTGATACACTGTATATTACGTTATATTATAAGGTATTTTCATTGATACACTACAAATTACCATATATTATAAGGTATTTTCAATGATACACTGCATATTACGTTATATCATAATGTATTTTCAATGATACACTGCATATTACGTTATATTATAAGGTATTTTCGATGACACACTGCATATTACATTATATTATAAGGTATTTTCAATGATAAACTGCATATTATGGTATATTATAAGGTATTTTCAATGATACACTGCATATTACGTTATATTATAAGGTATTTTCATTGATACACTACAAATTACCATATATTATATGGTATTTTCAATGATACACTGCATAATACGTTATATCATAAGGTATTTTCAATGATACACTGCATATTACGTTATATTATAAGGTATTTTCAATGATAAACTACTGTATATTATAAGGTATTTTCAAGGGTACACTGCATGTTACGTTATATTATAAGGTATTTTCATTGATACACTGTATATTACATTATATTATAAGGTATTTTCATTGATACACTACAAATTACCATATATTATAAGGTATTTTCAATGATACACTGCATATTACGTTATATCATAATGTATTTTCAATGATACACTCCATATTACGTAATATTATAAGGTATTTTCAATGACACACTGCATATTACGTTATATTATAAGCTATTTTCAATGATAAACTACTATATATTATAAGGTATTTTCAATGATACACTGCATATTACGTTATATTATAAGGTATTTTCAATGATAAACTACTATATATTATAAGGTATTTTCAAGGGTACACTGCATATTACGTTATATTATAAAGTATTTTCATTGATACACTACAAATTACCATATATTATAAGGTATTTTCAATGATACACTGCATAATACGTTATATCATAAGGTATTTTCAATGATACACTGCATATTACGTTGTATTATAAGGTGTTTTCAATGACACACTGCATATTACGTTATATTATAAGGTATTTTCAATTGTAAACTACTATATATTATAAGGTATTTTCAATGATACACTGCATATTACGTTATATTATAAGGTATTTTCAATGATACACTGCATATTACGTTATATTATAAGGTATTTTCATTGATACACTGTATATTACGTTATATTATAAGGTATTTTCATTGATACACTACAAATTACCATATATTATAAGGTATTTTCAATGATACACTGCATATTACGTTATATCATAATGTATTTTCAATGATACACTACAAATTACCTTATATTATAAGGTATTTTCGATGACACACTGCATATTACGTTATATTATAAGGTATTTTCAATGATAAACTGCATATTATGGTATATTATAAGGTATTTTCAATGATACACTGCATATTACGTTATATTATAAGGTATTTTCATTGATACACTACAAATTACCATATATTATATGGTATTTTCAATGATACACTCCATAATACGTTATATCATAAGGTATTTTCAATGATACACTGCATATTACGTTATATTATAAGGTATTTTCAATGATAAACTACTGTATATTATAAGGTATTTTCAAGGGTACACTGCATGTTACGTTATATTATAAGGTATTTTCATTGATACACTGTATATTACGTTATATTATAAGGTATTTTCATTGATACACTACAAATTACCATATATTATAAGGTATTTTCAATGATACACTGCATATTACGTTATATCATAATGTATTTTCAATGATACACTGCATAATACGTTATATCATAAGGTATTTTCAATGATACACTGCATATTACGTTATATTATAAGGTGTTTTCAATGACACACTGCATATTACGTTATATTATAAGGTATTTTCAATTGTAAACTACTATATATCATAACGTATTTTCAATGATACACTGCATATTACGTTATATTATAAGGTATTTTCAATGATAAACTACTATATATTATAAGGTATTTTCAAGGGTACACTGCATATTACGTTATATTATAAAGTATTTTCATTGATACACTACAAATTACCATATATTATAAGGTATTTTCAATGATACACTGCATAATACGTTATATCATAAGGTATTTTCAATGATACACTGCATATTACGTTGTATTATAAGGTGTTTTCAATGACACACTGCATATTACGTTATATTATAAGGTATTTTCAATTGTAAACTACTATATATTATAAGGTATTTTCAATGATACACTGCATATTACGTTATATTATAAGGTATTTTCAATGATACACTGCATATTACGTTATATTATAAGGTATTTTCATTGATACACTGTATATTACGTTATATTATAAGGTATTTTCATTGATACACTACAAATTACCATATATTATAAGGTATTTTCAATGATACACTGCATATTACGTTATATCATAATGTATTTTCAATGATACACTGCATATTACCTTATATTATAAGGTATTTTCGATGACACACTGCATATTACGTTATATTATAAGGTATTTTCAATGATAAACTGCATATTATGGTATATTATAAGGTATTTTCAATGATACACTGCATATTACGTTATATTATAAGGTATTTTCATTGATACACTACAAATTACCATATATTATATGGTATTTTCAATGATACACTCCATAATACGTTATATCATAAGGTATTTTCAATGATACACTGCATATTACGTTATATTATAAGGTATTTTCAATGATAAACTACTGTATATTATAAGGTATTTTCAAGGGTACACTGCATGTTACGTTATATTATAAGGTATTTTCATTGATACACTGTATATTACGTTATATTATAAGGTATTTTCATTGATACACTACAAATTACCATATATTATAAGGTATTTTCAATGATACACTGCATATTACGTTATATCATAATGTATTTTCAATGATACACTGCATAATACGTTATATCATAAGGTATTTTCAATGATACACTGCATATTACGTTATATTATAAGGTGTTTTCAATGACACACTGCATATTACGTTATATTATAAGGTATTTTCAATTGTAAACTACTATATATCATAACGTATTTTCAATGATACACTGCATATTACGTTATATTATAAGGTATTTTCAATTGTAAACTACTATATATCATAAGGTATTTTCAATGATACACTGCATATTACGTTATATTATAAGGTATTTGCAATGATACACTGCATATTACGTTATATTATATGGTATTTTCAATGATACACTGCATATTATGATATATTATAAGGTATTTTCAATGATACACTGCATATTACGTTATATTATAAGGTATTTTCGATGACACACTGCATATTACGTTATATTATAAGCTATTTTCAATGATAAACTACTATATATTATAAGGTATTTTCAATGATACACTGCATATTACGTTATATTATAAGGTATTTTCAATGATAAACTGCATATTATGGTATATTATAAGGTATTTTCAATGATACACTGCATATTACGTTATATTATAAGGTGTTTTCAATGACACACTGCATATTACGTTATATTATAAGGTATTTTCAATGATACACTGCATATTACGTTATATCATAATGTATTTTCAATGATACACTGCATAATACGTTATATCATAAGGTATTTTCAATGATACACTGCATATTACGTTATATTATAAGGTGTTTTCAATGACACACTGCATATTACGTTATATTATAAGGTATTTTCAATTGTAAACTACTATATATCATAACGTATTTTCAATGATACACTGCATATTACGTTATATTATAAGGTATTTTCATTGATACACTACAAATTACCATATATTATATGGTATTTTCAATGATACACTGCATAATACGTTATATTATAAGGTATTTTCGATGACACACTGCATATTACGTTATATTATAAGCTATTTTCAATGATAAACTACTATATATTATAAGGTATTTTCAATGATACACTGCATATTACGTTATATTATATGGTATTTTCAATTGTAAACTACTATATATCATAAGGTATTTTCAATGATACACTGCATATGACGTTATATTATAAGGTATTTTCAATGACACACTGCATATTACGTTATATTATAAGGTATTTGCAATGATACACTGCATATTACGTTATATTATATGGTATTTTCAATTGTAAACTACTATATATCATAACGTATTTTCAATGATACACTGCATATTACGTTATATTATAAGGTATTTTCATTGATACACTACAAATTACCATATATTATATGGTATTTTCAATGATACACTGCATAATACGTTATATTATAAGGTATTTTCGATGACACACTGCATATTACGTTATATTATTAGCTATTTTCAATGATAAACTACTATATATTATAAGGTATTTTCAATGATACACTGCATATTACGTTATATTATAAGGTATTTTCAATGATAAACTGCATATTATGGTATATTATAAGGTATTTTCAATGATACACTGCATATTACGTTATATTATAAGGTATTTTCATTGATACACTACAAATTACCATATATTATATGGTATTTTCAATGATACACTGCATAATACGTTATATCATAAGGTATTTTCAATGATACACTGCATATTACGTTATATTATAAGGTATTTTCAATGATAAACTACTGTATATTATAAGGTATTTTCAAGGGTACACTGCATGTTACGTTATATTATAAGGTATTTTCATTGATACACTGTATATTACGTTATATTATAAGGTATTTTCATTGATACACTACAAATTACCATATATTATAAGGTATTTTCAATGATACACTGCATATTACGTTATATCATAATGTATTTTCAATGATACACTGCATAATACGTTATATCATAAGGTATTTTCAATGATACACTGCATATTACGTTATATTATAAGGTGTTTTCAATGACACACTGCATATTACGTTATATTATAAGGTATTTTCAATGATACACTGCATATTACGTTATATCATAATGTATTTTCAATGATACACTGCATAATACGTTATATCATAAGGTATTTTCAATGATACACTGCATATTACGTTATATTATAAGGTGTTTTCAATGACACACTGCATATTACGTTATATTATAAGGTATTTTCAATTGTAAACTACTATATATCATAACGTATTTTCAATGATACACTGCATATTACGTTATATTATAAGGTATTTTCATTGATACACTACAAATTACCATATATTATATGGTATTTTCAATGATACACTGCATAATACGTTATATTATAAGGTATTTTCGATGACACACTGCATATTACGTTATATTATAAGCTATTTTCAATGATAAACTACTATATATTATAAGGTATTTTCAATGATACACTGCATATTACGTTATATTATATGGTATTTTCAATTGTAAACTACTATATATCATAAGGTATTTTCAATGATACACTGCATATGACGTTATATTATAAGGTATTTTCAATGACACACTGCATATTACGTTATATTATAAGGTATTTGCAATGATACACTGCATATTACGTTATATTATATGGTATTTTCAATTGTAAACTACTATATATCATAACGTATTTTCAATGATACACTGCATATTACGTTATATTATAAGGTATTTTCATTGATACACTACAAATTACCATATATTATATGGTATTTTCAATGATACACTGCATAATACGTTATATTATAAGGTATTTTCGATGACACACTGCATATTACGTTATATTATAAGCTATTTTCAATGATAAACTACTATATATTATAAGGTATTTTCAATGATACACTGCATATTACGTTATATTATAAGGTATTTTCAATGATAAACTGCATATTATGGTATATTATAAGGTATTTTCAATGATACACTGCATATTACGTTATATTATAAGGTATTTTCATTGATACACTACAAATTACCATATATTATAAGGTATTTTCAATGATACACTGCATATTACGTTATATCATAATGTATTTTCAATGATACACTCCATATTACGTAATATTATAAGGTATTTTCAATGATACACTGCATATTACGTTATATTATATGGTATTTTCAATTGTAAACTACTATATATCATAAGGTATTTTCAATGATACACTGCATATGACGTTATATTATAAGGTATTTTCAATGACACACTGCATATTACGTTATATTATAAGGTATTTGCAATGATACACTGCATATTACGATATATTATATGGTATTTTCAATGATACACTGCATATTATGATATATTATAAGGTATTTTCAATGATACACTGCATATTACGTTATATTATAAGGTATTTTCGATGACACACTGCATATTACGTTATATTATAAGGTATTTTCAATGATACACTGCATATTACGATATATTATATGGTATTTTCAATGATACACTGCATATTATGATATATTATAAGGCATTTTCAATGATACACTGCATATTACGTTATATTATAAGGTATTTTCGATGACACACTGCATATTACGTTATATTATAAGGTATTTTCAATGATAAACTGCATATTATGGTATATTATAAGGTATTTTCAATGATACACTGCATATTACGTTATATTATAAGGTATTTTCATTGATACACTACAAATTACCATATATTATATGGTATTTTCAATGATACACTGCATAATACGTTATATCATAAGGTATTTTCAATGATACACTGCATATTACGTTATATTATAAGGTATTTTCAATGATAAACTACTGTATATTATAAGGTATTTTCAATTGTAAACTACTATATATCATAACGTATTTTCAATGATACACTGCATATTACGTTATATTATAAGGTATTTTCATTGATACACTACAAATTACCATATATTATATGGTATTTTCAATGATACACTGCATAATACGTTATATTATAAGGTATTTTCGATGACACACTGCATATTACGTTATATTATAAGCTATTTTCAATGATAAACTACTATATATTATAAGGTATTTTCAATGATACACTGCATATTACGTTATATTATAAGGTATTTTCAATCATAAACTACTATATATTATAAGGTATTTTCAATGATACACTCCATATTACGTAATATTATAAGGTATTTTCAATGATACACTGCATATTACGTTATATTATATGGTATTTTCAATTGTAAACTACTATATATCATAAGGTATTTTCAATGATACACTGCATATGACGTTATATTATAAGGTATTTTCAATGACACACTGCATATTACGTTATATTATAAGGTATTTGCAATGATACACTGCATATTACGTTATATTATATGGTATTTTCAATTGTAAACTACTATATATCATAAGGTATTTTCAATGATACACTGCATATGACGTTATATTATAAGGTATTTTCAATGACACACTGCATATTACGTTATATTATAAGGTATTTTCAATGATACACTGCATATTACGTTATATTATAAGGTATTTTCAATGATAAACTGCATATTATGGTATATTATAAGGTATTTTCAATGATACACTGCATATTACGTTATATTATAAGGTATTTTCATTGATACACTACAAATTACCATATATTATAAGGTATTTTCAATGATACACTGCATATTACGATATATTATATGGTATTTTCAATGATACACTGCATATTATGATATATTATAAGGTATTTTCAATGATACACTGCATATTACGTTATATTATAAGGTATTTTCGATGACACACTGCATATTACGTTATATTATAAGGTATTTTCAATGATAAACTGCATATTATGGTATATTCTAAGGTATTTTCAATGATACACTGCATATTACGTTATATTATAAGGTATTTTCATTGATACACTACAAATTACCATATATTATATGGTATTTTCAATGATACACTGCATAATACGTTATATCATAAGGTATTTTCAATGATACACTGCATATTACGTTATATTATAAGGTATTTTCAATGATAAACTACTGTATATTATAAGGTATTTTCAATTGTAAACTACTATATATCATAACGTATTTTCAATGATACACTGCATATTACGTTATATTATAAGGTATTTTCATTGATACACTACAAATTACCATATATTATATGGTATTTTCAATGATACACTGCATAATACGTTATATTATAAGGTATTTTCGATGACACACTGCATATTACGTTATATTATAAGCTATTTTCAATGATAAACTACTATATATTATAAGGTATTTTCAATGATACACTGCATATTACGTTATATTATAAGGTATTTTCAATCATAAACTACTATATATTATAAGGTATTTTCAATGATACACTCCATATTACGTAATATTATAAGGTATTTTCAATGATACACTGCATATTACGTTATATTATATGGTATTTTCAATTGTAAACTACTATATATCATAAGGTATTTTCAATGATACACTGCATATGACGTAATATTATAAGGTATTTTCAATGACACACTGCATATTACGTTATATTATAAGGTATTTGCAATGATACACTGCATATTACGTTATATTATATGGTATTTTCAATTGTAAACTACTATATATCATAAGGTATTTTCAATGATACACTGCATATGACGTTATATTATAAGGTATTTTCAATGACACACTGCATATTACGTTATATTATAAGGTATTTTCAATGATACACTGCATATTACGTTATATTATAAGGTATTTTCGATGACCCACTGCATATTACGTTATATTATAAGGTATTTTCAATGATAAACTGCATATTATGGTATATTATAAGGTATTTTCAATGATACACTGCATATTACGTTATATTATAAGGTTTTTTCATTGATACACTACAAATTACCATATATTATATGGTATTTTCAATGATACACTGCATAATACGTTATATCATAAGGTATTTTCAATGATACACTGCATATTACGTTATATTATAAGGTATTTTCAATGATAAACTACTGTATATTATAAGGTATTTTCAAGGGTACACTGCATGTTACGTTATATTATAAGGTATTTTCATTGATACACTGTATATTACGTTATATTATAAGGTATTTTCATTGATACACTACAAATTACCATATATTATAAGGTATTTTCAATGATACACTGCATATTACGTTATATCATAATGTATTTTCAATGATACACTGCATAATACGTTACATCATAAGGTATTTTCAATGATACACTGCATATTACGTTATATTATAAGGTGTTTTCAATGAAACACTGCATATTACGTTATATTATAAGGTATTTTCAATTGTAAACTACTATATATCATAACGTATTTTCAATGATACACTGCATATTACGTTATATTATAAGGTATTTTCAATTGTAAACTACTATATATCATAAGGTATTTTCAATGATACACTGCATATTACGTTATATTATAAGGTATTTGCAATGATACACTGCATATTACGTTATATTATAAGCTATTTTCAATGATAAACTACTATATATTATAAGGTATTTTCAATGATACACTGCATATTACGTTATATTATAAGGTATTTTCAATGATAAACTACTATATATTATAAGGTATTTTCAATGATACACTCCATATTACGTTATATTATAAGGTATTTTCAATGATACACTGCATATTACGTTATATTATAAGGTATTTTCATTGATACACTGTATATTACGTTATATTATAAGGTATTTTCATTGATACACTACAAATTACCATATATTATAAGGTATTTTCAATGATACACTGCATATTACGTTATATCATAATGTATTTTCAATGATACACTGCATATTACGTTATATTATAAGGTATTTTCGATGACACACTGCATATTACATTATATTATAAGGTATTTTCAATGATAAACTGCATATTATGGTATATTATAAGGTATTTTCAATGATACACTGCATATTACGTTATATTATAAGGTATTTTCATTGATACACTACAAATTACCATATATTATATGGTATTTTCAATGATACACTGCATAATACGTTATATCATAAGGTATTTTCAATGATACACTGCATATTACGTTATATTATAAGGTATTTTCAATGATAAACTACTGTATATTATAAGGTATTTTCAAGGGTACACTGCATGTTACGTTATATTATAAGGTATTTTCATTGATACACTGTATATTACATTATATTATAAGGTATTTTCATTGATACACTACAAATTACCATATATTATAAGGTATTTTCAATGATACACTGCATATTACGTTATATCATAATGTATTTTCAATGATACACTCCATATTACGTAATATTATAAGGTATTTTCAATGACACACTGCATATTACGTTATATTATAAGCTATTTTCAATGATAAACTACTATATATTATAAGGTATTTTCAATGATACACTGCATATTACGTTATATTATAAGGTATTTTCAATGATAAACTACTATATATTATAAGGTATTTTCAAGGGTACACTGCATATTACGTTATATTATAAAGTATTTTCATTGATACACTACAAATTACCATATATTATAAGGTATTTTCAATGATACACTGCATAATACGTTATATCATAAGGTATTTTCAATGATACACTGCATATTACGTTGTATTATAAGGTGTTTTCAATGACACACTGCATATTACGTTATATTATAAGGTATTTTCAATTGTAAACTACTATATATTATAAGGTATTTTCAATGATACACTGCATATTACGTTATATTATAAGGTATTTTCAATGATACACTGCATATTACGTTATATTATAAGGTATTTTCATTGATACACTGTATATTACGTTATATTATAAGGTATTTTCATTGATACACTACAAATTACCATATATTATAAGGTATTTTCAATGATACACTGCATATTACGTTATATCATAATGTATTTTCAATGATACACTGCATATTACCTTATATTATAAGGTATTTTCGATGACACACTGCATATTACGTTATATTATAAGGTATTTTCAATGATAAACTGCATATTATGGTATATTATAAGGTATTTTCAATGATACACTGCATATTACGTTATATTATAAGGTATTTTCATTGATACACTACAAATTACCATATATTATATGGTATTTTCAATGATACACTCCATAATACGTTATATCATAAGGTATTTTCAATGATACACTGCATATTACGTTATATTATAAGGTATTTTCAATGATAAACTACTGTATATTATAAGGTATTTTCAAGGGTACACTGCATGTTACGTTATATTATAAGGTATTTTCATTGATACACTGTATATTACGTTATATTATAAGGTATTTTCATTGATACACTACAAATTACCATATATTATAAGGTATTTTCAATGATACACTGCATATTACGTTATATCATAATGTATTTTCAATGATACACTGCATAATACGTTATATCATAAGGTATTTTCAATGATACACTGCATATTACGTTATATTATAAGGTGTTTTCAATGACACACTGCATATTACGTTATATTATAAGGTATTTTCAATTGTAAACTACTATATATCATAACGTATTTTCAATGATACACTGCATATTACGTTATATTATAAGGTATTTTCAATTGTAAACTACTATATATCATAAGGTATTTTCAATGATACACTGCATATTACGTTATATTATAAGGTATTTGCAATGATACACTGCATATTACGTTATATTATATGGTATTTTCAATGATACACTGCATATTATGATATATTATAAGGTATTTTCAATGATACACTGCATATTACGTTATATTATAAGGTATTTTCGATGACACACTGCATATTACGTTATATTATAAGCTATTTTCAATGATAAACTACTATATATTATAAGGTATTTTCAATGATACACTGCACATTACGTTATATTATAAGGTATTTTCAATGATAAACTACTATATATTATAAGGTATTTTCAATGATACACTCCATATTACGTAATATTATAAGGTATTTTCAATGATACACTGCATATTACGTTATATCATAAGGTATTTTCAATTATACACAGCATATTACGTTATATCATAATGTATTTTCAATGATACACTGCATAATACGTTATATTATAAGGTATTTTCAATGATAAACTACTATATATTATAAGGTATTTTCAAGGGTACACTGCATATTACGTTATATTATAAAGTATTTTCATTGATACACTACAAATTACCATATATTATAAGGTATTTTCAATGATACACTGCATAATCCGTTATATCATAAGGTATTTTCAATGATACACTGCATATTACGTTGTATTATAAGGTGTTTTCAATGACACACTGCATATTACGTTATATTATAAGGTATTTTCAATTGTAAACTACTATATATTATAAGGTATTTTCAATGATACACTGCATATTACGTTATATTATAAGGTATTTTCAATGATACACTGCATATTACGTTATATTATAAGGTATTTTCAATGACACACTGCATATTACGTTATATTATAAGCTATTTTCAATGATAAACTACTATATATTATAAGGTATTTTCAATGATACACTACATATTACGTTATATTATAAGGTATTTTCAATGATAAACTACTATATATTATAAGGTATTTTCAATGATACACTCCATATTACGTAATATTATAAGGTATTTTCAATGATACACTGCATATTACGTTATATTATAAGGTGTTTTCAATGACACACTGCATATTACGTTATATTATAAGGTATTTTCAATTGTAAACTACTATATATTATAAGGTATTTTCAATGATACACTGCATATTACGTTATATTATAAGGTATTTTCAATGATACACTGCATATTACGTTATATTATAAGGTATTTTCATTGATACACTACAAATTACCATATATTATATGGTATTTTCAATGATACACTGCATAATACGTTATATCATAAGGTATTTTCAATGATACACTGCATATTACGTTATATTATACGGTATTTTCAATGATAAACTACTGTATATTATAAGGTATTTTCAAGGGTACACTGCATGTTACGTTATATTATAAGGTATTTTCATTGATACACTGCATATTACGTTATATCATAATGTATTTTCAATGATACACTGCATAATACGTTATATCATAAGGTATTTTCAATGATACACTGCATATTACGTTATATTATAAGGTGTTTTCAATGACACACTGCATATTACGTTATATTATAAGGTATTTTCAATTGTAAACTACTATATATCATAACGTATTTTCAATGATACACTGCATATTACGTTATATTATAAGGTATTTTCAATTGTAAACTACTATATATCATAAGGTATTTTCAATGATACACTGCATATTACGTTATATTATAAGGTATTTGCAATGATACACTGCATATTACGTTATATTATATGGTATTTTCAATGATACACTGCATATTATGATATATTATAAGGTATTTTCAATGATACACTGCATATTACGTTATATTATAAGGTATTTTCGATGACACACTGCATATTACGTTATATTATAAGCTATTTTCAATGATAAACTACTATATATTATAAGGTATTTTCAATGATACACTGCATATTACTTTATATTATAAGGTATTTTCAATGATAAACTACTATATATTATAAGGTATTTTCAATGATACACTCCATATTACGTAATATTATAAGGTATTTTCAATGATACACTGCATATTACGTTATATCATAAGGTATTTTCAATTATACACAGCATATTACGTTATATCATAATGTATTTTCAATGATACACTGCATAATACGTTATATTATAAGGTATTTTCAATGATAAACTACTATATATTATAAGGTATTTTCAAGGGTACACTGCATATTACGTTATATTATGAAGTATTTTCATTGATATACTACAAATTACCATATATTATAAGGTATTTTCAATGATACACTGCATATTACGTTATAGTATAAGGTATTTTCAATGATACACTTCAAATTACGATATATTATAAGGTATTTTCAATGATACACTGCATAATACGTTATATTATAAGGTATTTTCAATGATAAACTACTATATATTATAAGGTATTTTCAAGGGTACACTGCATATTACGTTATATTATAAGGTATTTTCATTGATACACTACAAATTACCATATATTATACGGTATTTTCAATGATACACTGCATAATACGTTATATCATAAGGTATTTTCAATGATACACTGCATATTACGTTGTATTATAAGGTGTTTTCAATGATACACTGCATATTACGTTATATTATAAGGTATTTTCATTGATAAACTACTATATAGTATAAGGTATTTTCAATGATACACTGCATATTACGTTATATTATAAGGTATTTGCAATGATACACTGCATATTACGATATATTATATGGTATTTTCAATGATACACTGCATATTATGATATATTATAAGGTATTTTCAATGATACACTGCATATTACGTTATATTATAAGGTATTTTCGATGACACACTGCATATTACGTTATATTATAAGGTATTTTCAATGATAAACTGCATATTATGGTATATTATAAGGTATTTTCAAGGGTACACTGCATATTACGTTATATTATAAGGTATTTTCATTGATACACTACAAATTACCATATATTATAAGGTATTTTCAATGATACACTGCATAATACGTTATATCATAAGGTATTTTCAATGATACACTGCATATTACGTTATATTATAAGGTATTTTCAATGATAAACTACTGTATATTATAAGGTATTTTCAAGGGTACACTGCATATTACGTTATATTATAAGGTATTTTCATTGATACACTGTATATTACGTTATATTATAAGGTATTTTCATTGATAAACTACTATATAGTATAAGGTATTTTCAATGATACACTGCATATTACGTTATATTATAAGGTATTTGCAATGATACACTGCATATTACGATATATTATATGGTATTTTCAATGATACACTGCATATTATGATATATTATAAGGTATTTTCAATGATACACTGCATATTACGTTATATTATAAGGTATTTTCATTGATACACTACAAATTACCATATATTATAAGGTATTTTCAATGATACACTGCATAATACGTTATATCATAAGGTATTTTCAATGATACACTGCATATTACGTTGTATTATAAGGTGTTTTCAATGACACACTGCATATTACGTTATATTATAAGGTATTTTCAATTGTAAACTACTATATATTATAAGGTATTTTCAATGATACACTGCATATTACGTTATATTATAAGGTATTTTCAATGATACACTGCATATTACGTTATATTATAAGGTATTTTCAATGATACACTGCATATTACGTTATAGTATAAGGTATTTTCAATGATACTCTGCATATTACGTTATATTATAAGGAATTTTCAATGATACACTGCATATTACGTTATATTATAAGGTATTTTCATTGATAGACTAGAATTACCATATATTCTAAGGCATTTTCAATGATACACTGCATATTACGTTAAATTATAAGGTATTTTCAATGATAAACTACTATATATTATAAGGTATTTTCAAGGGTACACTGCATATTACGTTATATTATAAGGTATTTTCAATTGTAAACTACTATATATTATAAGGTATTTTCAATGATACACTGCATATTACGTTATATTATAAGGTATTTTCAATGATACACTGCATATTACGTTATATTATAAGGTATTTTCAATGATACACTGCATATTACGTTATAGTATAAGGTATTTTCAATGATACACTGCATATTACGTTATATTATAAGGTATTTTCATTGATACACTACAAATTACCATATATTATATGGTATTTTCAATGATACACTGCATAATACGTTATATCATAAGGTATTTTCAATGATACACTGCATATTACGTTATATTATAAGGTATTTTTAATGATAAACTACTGTATATTATAAGGTATTTTCAAGGGTACACTGCATATTACGTTATATTATAAGGTATTTTCAATGATACACTGCATAATACGTTATATCATAAGGTATTTTCAATGATACACTGCATATTACGTTGTATTATAAGGTATTTTCATTGATACACTGTATATTACGTTATATTATAAGGTATTTTCAATGATATACTACTATATATTGTAAGGTATTTTCAAGGGTACACTGCATATTACGTTATATTATAAGGTATTTTCAATTGTAAACTACTATATATTATAAGGTATTTTCAATGATACACTGCATATTACGTTATATTATAAGGTATTTTCAATGATACACTGCATATTACGTTATATTATAAGGTATTTTCAATGATACACTGCATATTACGTTATAGTATAAGGTATTTTCAATGATACACTTCAAATTACGATATATTATAAGGTATTTTCAATGATACACTGCATAATACGTTATATTATAAGGTATTTTCAATGATAAACTACTATATATTATAAGGTATTTTCAAGGGTACACTGCATATTACGTTATATTATAAGGTATTTTCATTGATACACTACAAATTACCATATATTATAAGGTATTTTCAATGATACACTGCATAATACGTTATATCATAAGGTATTTTCAATGATACACTGCATATTACGTTGTATTATAAGGTGTTTTCAATGATACACTGCATATTACGTTATATTATAAGGTATTTTCATTGATAAACTACTATATATTATAAGGTATTTTCATTGATACACTGTATATTACGTTATATTATAAGGTATTTTCAATGATATACTACTATATATTATAAGGTATTTTCAAGGGTACACTGCATATTACGTTATATTATAAGGTATTTTCAATTGTAAACTACTATATATTATAAGGTATTTTCAATGATACACTGCATATTACGTTATATTATAAGGTATTTTCAATGATACACTGCATATTACGTTATATTATAAGGTATTTTCAATGATACACTGCATATTACGTTATAGTATAAGGTATTTTCAATGATACACTTCAAATTACGATATATTATAAGGTATTTTCAATGATACACTGCATAATACGTTATATTATAAGGTATTTTCAATGATAAACTACTATATATTATAAGGTATTTTCAAGGGTACACTGCATATTACGTTATATTATAAGGTATTTTCATTGATACACTACAAATTACCATATATTATAAGGTATTTTCAATGATACACTGCATAATACGTTATATCATAAGGTATTTTCAATGATACACTGCATATTACGTTGTATTATAAGGTGTTTTCAATGATACACTGCATATTACGTTATATTATAAGGTATTTTCATTGATAAACTACTATATATTATAAGGTATTTTCAATGATACACTGCATATTACGTTATATTATAAGGTGTTTTCAATGACACACTGCATATTACGTTATATTATAAGGTATTTTCATTGATACACTGTATATTACGTTATATTATAAGGTATTTTCATTGATACACTACAAATTACCATATATTATAAGGTATTTTCAATGATACACTGCATATTACGTTATATCATAATGTATTTTCAATGATACACTGCATAATACGTTATATCATAAGGTATTTTCAATGATACACTGCATATTACGTTATATTATAAGGTGTTTTCAATGATACACTGCATATTACGATATATTATAAGGTATTTTCAATGATAATCTGCATATTACGTTATATTATAAGGTATTTTCAATTGTAAACTACTATATATCATAAGGTATTTTCAATGATACACTGCATATTACGTTATATCATAAGGTATTTTCAATGATACACAGCATATTACGTTATATCATAATGTATTTTCAATGATACACTGCATAATACGTTATATTATAAGGTATTTTCAATGATAAACTACTATATATTATAAGGTATTTTCATTGATACACTACAAATTACCATATATTATATGGTATTTTCAATGATACACTGCATAATACGTTATATCATAAGGTATTTTCAATGATACACTGCATATTACGTTATATTATAAGGTATTTTCAATGATAAACTACTGTATATTATAAGGTATTTTCAATGATAAACTACTATATATTATAAGGTATTTTCAAGGGTACACTGCATATTACGTTATATTATAAGGTATTTTCATTGATACACTACAAATTACCATATATTATATGGTATTTTCAATGATACACTGCATATTACGTTATATCATAATGTATTTTCAATGATACACTGCATAATACGTTATATCATAAGGTATTTTCAATGATACACTGCATATTACGTTATATTATAAGGTGTTTTCAATGACACACTGCATATTACGTTATATTATAAGGTATTTTCAATTGTAAACTACTATATATCATAAGGTATTTTCAATGATACACTGCATAATACGTTATATTATAAGGTATTTTCAATGATAAACTACTATATATTATAAGGTATTTTCAAGGGTACACTGCATATTACGTTATATTATAAGGTATTTTCATTGATACACTACAAATTACCATATATTATAAGGTATTTTCAATGATACACTGCATAATACGTTATATCATAAGGTATTTTCAATGATACACTGCATATTACGTTATATTATGAGGTATTTTCAATAATACACTGTATATTACGTTATATTATAAGGTATTTTCAATGATAAACTACTATATATTATAAGGTATTTTCAAGGGTACACTGCATATTACGTTATATTATAAGGTATTTTCATTGATACACTACAAATTACAATATATTATAAGGTATTTTCAATGATACACTGCATAATTCGTTATATCATAAGGTATTATCAATGATACACTGCATATTACGTTATATTATAAGGTGTTTTCAATGATACACTGCATATTACGTTATATTATAAGGTATTTTCGATGACACACTGCATATTACGTTATATTATAAGCTATTTTCAATGATACACTGCATATTACGTTATATTATAAGGTATTTTCAATGATAAACTACTATATATTATAAGGTATTTTCAATGGTACACTGCATATTACGTTATATCATAAGGTATTTTCAATGATACACTGCATATTACGTTATATTATAAGGTATTTTCAATGATAAACTACTGTATATTATAAGGTATTTTCAAGGGTACACTGCATATTACGTTATATTATAAGGTATTTTCATTGATACACTACAAATTACCATATATTATAAGGTATTTTCAATGTTACACTGCATAATACTTTATATCATAAGGTATTTTCAATGATACACTGCATATTACGTTATATTATAAGGTATTTTCATTGATACACTACAAATTACCATATATTATATGGTATTTTCAATGATACACTGCATAATACGTTATATCATAAGGTATTTTCAATGATACACTGCATATTACGTTATATTATAAGGTATTTTCAATGATAAACTACTATATATTATAAGGTATTTTCAATGATACACTGCATATTACGTGATATTATAAGGTGTTTTCAATGTTACACTGCATACTACGTTATATTATAAGGTATTTTCAATGATACACTGTATATTACGTTATATTATAAGGTATTTTCATTGATACACTACAAATTACCATATATTATAAGGTATTTTCAATGATACACTGCATATTACGTTATATCATAATGTATTTTCAATGATACACTGAATAATACGTTATATTATAAGGTATTTTCAATGATAAACTACTATATATTATAAGGTATTTTCAAGGGTACACTGCATATTACGTTATAGTATAAGGTATTTTCAATGATACACTTCAAATTACGATATATTATAAGGTATTTTCAATGATAACCTGCATATTACGTTATATTATAAGGTATTTTCAATGGTAAACTACTATATATTACAAGGTATTTTCAATGATACACTGCATATTACGTTATATTATAAGGTATTTTCAATGACACACTGCATATTACGTTATATTATAAGGTATTTTCAATGACACACTGCATATTACGTTATATTATAAGGTATTTTCAATGATATACTGCATATTACGATATATTATATGGTATTTTCAATGATACACTGCATATTATGATATATTATAAGGTATTTTCAATGATACACAGCATATTATGATATATTATAAGGTATTTTCAATGATACACTGCATATTACGTTATATTATAAGGTATTTTCGATGACACACTGCATATTACGTTATATCATAAGGTATTTTCAATGATACACTGCATATTACGTTATATTATAAGGTATTTTTAATGATAAACTACTGTATATTATAAGGTATTTTCAAGGGTACACTGCATATTACGTTATATTATAAGGTATTTTCATTGATACACTGTATATTACGTTATATTATAAGGTATTTTCATTGATACACTACAAATTACCATATATTATAAGGTATTTTCAATGATACACTGCATATTACGTTATATCATAATGTATTTTCAATGATACACTGCATAATACGTTATATCATAAGGTATTTTCAATGATACACTGCATATTACGTTATATTATAAGGTATTTTCAATGATACACTGCATATTACGATATATTATAAGGTATTTTCAATGATAATCTGCATATTACGTTATATTATAAGGTATTTTCAATTGTAAACTACTATATATCATAAGGTATTTTCAATGATACACTGCATATTACGTTATATCATAAGGTATTTTCAATGATACACAGCATATTACGTTATATCATAATGTATTTTCAATGATACACTGCATAATACGTTATATTATAAGGTATTTTCAATGATAAACTACTATATATTATAAGGTATTTTCATTGATACACTACAAATTACCATATATTATATGGTATTTTCAATGATACACTGCATAATACGTTATATCATAAGGTATTTTCAATGATACACTGCATATTACGTTATATTATAAGGTATTTTCAATGATAAACTACTGTATATTATAAGGTATTTTCAAGGGTACACTGCATATTACGTTATATTATAAGGTATTTTCATTGATACACTGTATATTACGTTATATTATAAGGTATTTTCATTGATACACTACAAATTACCATATATTATAAGGTATTTTCAATGATACACTGCATATTACGTTATATCATAATGTATTTTCAATGATACACTGCATAATACGTTATATCATAAGGTATTTTCAATGATACACTGCATATTACGTTATATTATAAGGTGTTTTCAATGACACACTGCATATTACGTTATATTATAAGGTATTTTCAATTGTAAACTACTATATATCATAATGTATTTTCAATGATACACTGCATAATACGTTATATTATAAGGTATTTTCAATGATAAACTACTATATATTATAAGGTATTTTCAAGGGTACACTGCATATTACGTTATATTATAAGGTATTTTCATTGATACACTACAAATTACCATATATTATATGGTATTTTCAATGATACACT